>CM021102.1:136626745-136937050 GCA_007115665.2 Sequoiadendron giganteum | reverse complement strand
GTCTCTAAATATGGTTATGGGCATAAAGGTTGTGGGTGTAACGAACAAGGCATTTAGGTCCCTATAGAATGCACACCTCGTAAATGTAATTTGGGGCTTGTTTGATTGAATGAATAATCTAAACGGAAACCATGGTTGAATGTCGACATGATTTACATTCAACCTTTTTCTCTTGAATTGATTCGTCCTCCATTATCTAATGTCTTCATGTCTTCTTCTTGTGAGCAGTTAAAATTTTCTCCACAAGAGAAAGGGTTGCTTCTTACTCCTCACTCTTTATCTGAGCAAGAGCGTATTTTGTTGAGGCTTCTTAAATCCCACATAATTAATCTTCCTCCTCCTACACATAAGAAATTTCATAAGAATAATCAATCAAAGCATTCTTTTTGTGCATACCATCGAGTGCCCGTCCATTCCATCGTGAATGTAAGGCCTTGAAGGAAAAAATGCAACTTCTTGATTTTGGTATCATCACTCATCTATTTTTTGATGCACCTACCTCTTCTTCAAATGACAAGTGATATTGAGGTCTACCTCTATCCTGTCTATTCTAAGCATCTTCTCATGAGGTTCTTGCACCTCCCTTCTATTGTGTCACTACTCGTTATGTGGAATTTGTAGCTTTACTTGATCAATGTCATTCATGGTCATACACTATTGTGTGTAACCATACTCTTTCTGTGGTAGAAACACAATAGTTTTGTGCATGGTTCTCCTACCCTGTATGCTAGGGGGAAGCAATAACTTGTTCTAGAGATGTGCATCCTTCTTAAGGACCCCCCTTTTCTTCTCTATGTCTTTAAATTGGAGTGTTCCTTTAAATGGGCCCCTTGGTGTCTTGAAGGGTTCCCAACTAAAGGGACCCCCTGTGAAAGCCTTCTTCTCAAAATAATTCTCAAGTGTCTTCTAATATCTGATATTTAATGCCGTTGTGTCTAGCTTGGGGGTAGCCCGACTAGATTTGTCTTATATCTTTGTGTCTAGCTTAGGGGAAGCCTAACTAGGCCTATCCTTTTTATGACTATCCTGCAATGTAACTTTCAATAGCGACAAGATTATTTGATCAGTCTTGCTTTGCAGGATTGGGAACCTATAGAGCTCCTTCACATCAAGCTTTCCTAGCAAGATTGAGCACCTCATCAAGCTTGCCTTGCAAGACCGATAACCTATAAGGGCCTTTCACATTAAACTCTTTAGGACTAAGCACCTATAGAGTCCTTTCATGTCAAGCCCTACAAGATCGAGAACCTATGGCACTCCCTTCGTAGGCCTAAGAGCTTGTGAAGATCTTCCTTCCTACAAGACTGAGAATCTATAGGACCTTTTTTCAACTTCTACGAGGCTGAGAGCCCATAGAGCCAATTCCATAGGACTGAGTACCTATGGATCCATCTCTCTCTATTCTCTTCACGTCTAGGATTGAAGACATGCATCTTCTTCATCTTGAGTATATACTTCTTTCTCTCTTCGGTATTGGTTTCTTCCCCATCTTTTCTATGCATTCTTCTCTTGAAGCAATCAATCCTTACCTTCTTCTCTTCATTTAAGAATTATTCTATATGTTATTTCTTAATTTGGGGATGACGTATAGTACTAAGACAACCTTATACATCAAGGTCTCCTTCACTTTGTTGACTCAAATCCTTTAGTTTTTTATGTGCCTTTGTGTGTGTGTTATCCATGTATATGTTCTAACCTTGTGATGTAATAACTTTTTATGTTCTAACATTGTTGTCTTGTGCAAATCTTTCTTTTCTAATGCATTTGTTTTGTAGATCTTTAGCCATAGGGAATGTTTCCTTTACTAACTCATTTGACTGTAAAATACGATGAAATTTTTTGATGAAATATGTACAATTAGATGAATCATTGGGTACATGTGTACTTAATGTGTACTCTTTATTTTTATTTTTAAATTTGTGCCCAACGTTCGCCAAAATTTCGACGAATAGTGAGTTTGGTTGAAATTTTGATGAACAGTGATTTTCATCAAAATTTCAACGAACGTCAGGCATAAATTTTAATAAATAAAAGCTAGTTCAACAATTTATCTATACTTGTGACAGTGTTTGCGAATTTGTGATACTTGTGACAATTTGTGGAGGTTATAGGCCAAATTTTTTGGGTGCAAAATATCAGAATTATTAGATTTTGTTACCTGTCTATGATTAAAAATGATTGGAGTGTGAGTTTGATATTTTTGGAAGATCTAAATATTCAAGCTTGGTAAAGAAAAATCATTTCAGATAATATTAGTGTAGAACAAAATGAAATGTGGGCTAGTTTTAAATGAAAGGGTGATGGGAAATGTTATTGTCCTTGCAATAATTGCAAGGGCTTAAAGATGAGAAGACTTTTAATCACAACAGTTGAGAAAAATTGCAGGCGACATGGTCACGTTGAAGGGGGGCATGATTATCGTCCATTGGTAAGTTGTTCATTATATGTCTTTATATTGATTGAATTTGTAAATGTTTATATCGTTTTAACATTTTTTTTATATATAAAAAATTACTTGATCATGATAATGGTTTATTTATGTCGATCATTACTATAAAGGTGGGGTGTCCTAGGGCACATGATATGGATTATCATGGCCCAGAGAATGTGGTTTTGTAAGCGGAGGAAAATGGAGCTGTGAATATCGAATATGAAGTTAATGATCCTATGGAAGAAGATGATCATGCGCTAGAAAACATAGTTGAAGACGATGGTACAAATACATTGATCCATGACACATTTAGTGGCACAATTGATCATGATGATCGAGATTAATTTGATGAGTTCATGATTTACCTGTACTTGAGAAGGCATACAAGTCCCTTTTATGAAGGCTCCCAAACAACTCTTCTCTCTATTGTATTGTTGCTGGTGAACTTGAAAGTTATGAATGGTTTATGCAACATAGAAATCTCACGGATGTTAAGGTATGTCATATATGTCATCTTTTTTCATCTATTTTAATTGTTGTTAGTTCATCATTAGTAAATAAAGGATGAAATATGTACCATTAATATTCTTTATATTAACAATTTTTATTTTTTTTGTAGATTGATAGGTGAATTTTTGTTACCACCATCAAATATTTTACCTTGCTCATACCAAGATTTATCTACCATTATGAAAGATATTGGAATGGAGTATCAAGCAATAGATGCATGTCCCAATGATCATACTATATATCATAAACAACATGAATTTGCAACAGAATGCCCATAATGTCATATCAGTAGATATCGAATAGATCAACTAACAAAAAAGGTGCCTCGCAAGGTTCTTCGTTATATTCCCATTATTCCACGTATGCAATGATTATTTAGTGTGAAAGATTAGCACAATTTATGGATTACCATGCACAAAATAGAAGTGGAGATGACATTCTTCGAATTCCTGTAGATGGTTCTGCATTTAGGGACATGGAGGAAAAATGGCCACACTTTAAAGAAGACCCTCGTAATCTCAGGCTTTTATTGGCAGCAGACAGTGTCAATCCATTTGGAAAGCTAAGATCTATTTACTTGGTGTGGCCTATTTTTGTTATCAATAATAATATTCTTCCATGGATGTCAATAAAGAGGGAGTACATAATGTTGGCAATGATTGTTCTAGGTATTTGTTTACATCAATTTTCTTTAACGTAGTAGCATCTCATTTTTCTTATTTGTTGCATAATGACTTATATTTTTTTCATTTAATAGTCATGTACATTAATTTATATATATTGCAGTAAAATGGTTATAATAATTATGTAATGTTTATGTTCATTCAACTAGGTACGTACCAAGTTAAAGATATGAATGCATATATCGAGTCTCTTAACGATGAGTTACTAAATTTATGGAATGTCGTCACTATGTATGACGTCTCTAGACCAATAGGACAAAAAAAATTTCAATTCCATGCAATGCTTGTATGGACAATTCATGATGCCCCAGGGCTAACACATTTTTGTGGTACGTTATAACATTCGACTGCACTTTAACGAAATTTAATTTTATGAAGTAGATATCATGCATGCTTTTTAAATAATCTATTCATTATATATAATTATAAAAATTGATATATTTAATCTAATTATATATGATCTTGCAGGTCTTCAAACAAAGGGAAAATTTGCATGTCTAGTTTGTGGTCCAAAGATGAAATCTTGTCGTTCAACAAGTTTAGGAAAGCAGATGTTTGATGAGTACAGGAACTTCCTACACAGAAATCATAAGTATCGAACTACTGAAAAACATCTTTTCAATGGGAAAGAAGAGACTACATCAAAACCATGAAGAATGACACCTCACCTATGGAAGTTGGAATATAATAGAATTAATCGTCAAGGTTATACATTAGATCAAATTGTTTATCTATCATATATGATATGTTTGGAATTTATATTTTATATCGTGTTTTGTTTACTCATGCTGTAATTGACAATGATTGTTGTTGTTAATTTGTTTAACTTATATGCTTCATGAAGGTCGTCAAGAAATTAATGGGCGACTTCCACAGGGATTGAAAAGTTATCCTAGACAATTTAGTAGGTTGCCCTACTATGAGCAGCTACAAATTGTGCATATGTTTGATACAATGCATATCGGAAAGAATATAACAAAAATGTTATGGAAAATATTGGATGGAAGGCATGAAAAATAAATAATTGTCAAACTTTGTAGTGACATTCAGGAAGCCAATCATGCAATGAAAAATTTCATTCAATTAAATAGCGATGGAGACCAAATTAATATAAGTGCCCTTCCTTGGTTATTAAGGGAGCAGCAAAGCAATGCTATAAAAGAAGTCATACGAAAAATTTGATTTCCCACAAGATTTGCTGTGAACATAAACAATATCATAACAAAGAAAGGTGAATTTGGGTCAGGGATGAAAATGCATGATTGGAATACCTTCATTGAGGTAATTATTCTAGTATATTATATATATATTTGTATACTGCATGTACTTTTTAGTGTATTATGTTTACTACTTTTGGAAAAATAATGAAAATATCATTTTATAATTGTTGCAGTACATTCTACCTCTATCTCTCCCAGACAACTTCGACAACAATGTCAAGCAAGTTATATATGATCTTGGAAAATACATGAGGTAAGTAGCGATATTTGTTCAATTCGTTGTATAGATCTTATATTTTCCATTTGGTTTACTTGTTATGTAATATATTGTATATTTTTGTTAAATCTCGTTAATATATTTGCGCCTTGAATCACTTGTAGATGGATGCCATCTAAAGAAATCCATAAAGAAGATATAAATATTGGAAGAGAAAAATTCCTTGTCTAATGTGTGAAATGAAAAAGTGTCTACCTTTGACATTTTTCAATGCACAAGAACACTACCTCATACACCAAGTTGAGGAGATTGAATTGTGTGGACTTGTACACACAAGGTCAATGTGGATGGTTGAGAGGCACTTGAAATTTTTGAAGGCTTTGGTTAGACAAAGAGCACATCCTGAGGGTTCTATGGTGGAGGGATATATGGTATACCAAACCATGGTGTACATTACTGAATATCTTCCTAAGTTTGCAACAAAGATCCATGTAGATCGCATTTGGGATCCCAACTCCATTAACAAATTCGAAGGGGAGTACCTGATGGGGAAAGGTAGATTGAGGAAAGTGAGAGGTAATTATAAGATGGTCATGGAGATTAATTAGAATACATTTTACATTTGGTTTTTATGTATATTGTACTTATTTAATTATTAATTTTCAATATACATCAATTATAAATTAAGGTCGTATACTGTGGTAATTAACTAATTATACGTCATTTGTGAATTTCAATTTTTTTTGATACAGTTGGTCGAGAGTGGGATGCACTACATTTGTACGTTGCAAACAATCTTGATTGGATGACGTTATGGATTGAACAATGTCAACAATTTGGTCACGCATTAACATGGGAAGGTGTGGCTTCATTGGTTAAATAAGCTCATCATAATGGAGATTCCAATGTTACACCAAGGGAAATTGATTTAGCATATGGTTTAAGAGATAAACAGGTACGTATAAATATATTAATCACCCATATTATTTAATTATTTTCAATTATATTGATGTATATATATGTTGAGTTTTTTTTCTTTGCATACATTCGACCAAGAATAAATATTTTTATCAATTGACAATGCAATAATTTTTACATGTTTGACATATTGTAGGTGAAACACCACAAGGCTATGTGGTGCAATGGTCATAAATTTTGAATCAAAAATTTGGATGACACAAAGAAAACTTGTGATTTTGGGATAACTATAGTCTTTTAGGTGACTAATATTTCATCTAGAAGCGACATACATCCAAAAGTCTCAGAAAATTGATACTATGGGATTTTGGATGATATACTTGAGTGTGACTTTAAGTCCTTCAAATTAGTTTTGTTTGTTGTCCAATGGTACAAGATACAATTGAATGAAAATGATCCTGAGAGAACTGTTAGTGAACATGATAATGGATTTACCATGGTTAATACAAGGTCGATCGAGCGAGCTGGAAATGAGCCCTATGTTCTTCCAAGCCAATGTGAGCAAGTATTTTACTCAGAGGTTCCAGGTAAACCGGGTTGGTCATTTGTTGTTAGACATGATCCAAGAGGAAGGCCGGTAAAGTATAATGTGGTGGAAGAAGAAGATACCGAAGAACTAGAAGATGATGTAGATGATGATTAGGATCAATAGTTAGTTGATGATGTGCCTGACAAGATGTCGAAGAAGAGGAACTAGATCATGATGATGTAGGAGTTAATGTTCATGAAGATGATATCTATGTGGATGATGACATTATCAAGACTGATATCAATGAAGATGATGATGATATGACCAATCCTTACAATGTCGAATCTAGATCAGATGATATAGACAAAGAGTTGGATGAAGAAGAAGATCAATGACATTGAAATGTATGAGTTATGAGATTATATTATCTATTTGATATTGATTTCTTGATAGAATTATATTTGACTTATATGGTTACATAATTAATTCATGATGTTTTTTAATTTTTATGCCATTACATAATTAATTCATGATGTACTTTTTAATGTTGTCAATTCATGATGTTACAACTATTGTAGCTCTCCTAGAAATTTCCATATGATCAAATCCTAATTACTCTATGACTATTTATGATTAGATATTCTTTGATCATATCTTTGGTTATTTCATTCCCAAAAATTAGTGTTTCCTCATGTTGACCCCGCATAGTGACATGTGTTTTGTATTACTAACATGTGACATTGTATGCATATATTGCTTTCTTGTATATATTATAGTTTTACCAACATATACTATTGTATGCTTGCATGGCTTCTTAGTTAATATATATTTTTTTATTATTGATCTTTTTGATATTTTCTATAAGTTATTATTAGATGATACACATTGGATTCCTTTTAATTTTTTATATTTGAAGATACATAACTAATTACAAGGATAATATAAAGAAGATATATCTATATATGTATCATTTATGAGTTTCTAAAATATTTTACTTCCATGTCAACCACTTTCTTTACTTCAATTGAGAAACATAATACCTCTATAATCTTGCATTTATCAAGTGTCAACAAAATAAAATTCAAGTACTTAGCTATCAATTTTCTCTTGTTTGATTTAGTAATAATATACTAGCCAACTAATACTCATCCAATGATATCATTTGCATTGATTTGTGTTCTAAGGTTTATCTTGTAGTTTTAAGGTATGAATTTAAGTTTCTTACAATGACTTTTCAACCAATGGTTATATTATTCTATCCTATCTCTACCATTCTAATTCTAAAATAAAATATATAAATCAAACTTAACTAGCAATCACTTAAATATTTCCATCATTTGGAGAAAACTCTACAATATTCCCATCACTAAAATGAAAAATATAATAAATATAGATAAGGTTAGTAGAAATCTTAGGAACAAAGAGAACATCGTTGATGCAACCATCTACCAACTATATATTTCTTGATCCTAAAACTAAAACTTGTGGAGATTTTTCAACTATTTACTAAGAATGGAGGTTACAAGTACATTCCTTGTATTTTCTAATCAATTTAAAGAAGTTAGCCAATTTTGACTCATGGATGAAGGTTATGTGAATCACAAAAAAAATTAATAAGATGGTTCAAATAGAAATTACTATTACCTAGATTAAAACTAGTAAAAATATGTGGATCATACTTTAGAGCTCAAAAATATCTTTTTAATAAGAAGTATAAAATATGACATCATAGGAAAAATTTGTGTGATTTTGAAAGAAATGGCCTCAAAGGGATGAAAAAGGGCCCCTATGGTACATAAGGATGATGGTTTTAGGTGGCCTTGGTCACTAGTGGAGTGACAAAATGGTTGAGATACCTAGTAGAGTAGAGATGACTAAGGATTTCCAATGTTGGTGGTAGTCCCAAGCGGTGTTCAAAAAATATTTAGTTCTTATGTGCTAGGCACTAAATATTATGACTACATGGGCTTCTATGAGGACTATAAAATAAGATCTACCACATAAGATAGTAACACTAATAATATTAAGTAAACCTACTCATAGTGTGGCATAACCTACAACCACAAATGTGTCAAAAAAATTGTGAAGTACCTATGGTTACGACAAGGGAATATAGGGGGTCCTATGGCCAATGGGGAAACCTATTTACACCTAAGATAAGTATGGTGCTATATGGGTCATTTCATACCTATATAAAAGATATTAAAGAAAACCTAAAAATATGAAAATCCCTCCTCTGTACACCATATATGTGTGTTGGTTACATCTACCAAGGAAATATGTGAGTGACACAAAAGGATGTAAAAATGGTATGAAACCAACATAGATGTACAAAAATGCATACACCATATGGACTAGGAAGCCAAAAAACGTATCCATTCTTGAAATAGATCTAAACCCTATGAATATTACAATTTGATTTTGGAAAATTTGAGGCTTTTGGACTCAACACTAATTTGAAATTTAGGCTAGGATACACCCAAAAAATATCTTGGAAAAATATCCTAAAAAAGAGAGAGGGACTTGTAATTTCCTAGACTTGATACCATGTTGAAGTTTGTAAAATAACTTTATATGAGCAAGAATACTTCCACAAGAGAGATAAGTAAAAAAATGATATATTTCCAATATTGATATGATAAAAATCAACATAGAGATGATTTCGTATGTAGTCAAGGATGAGACAAGAAGGTATTTGGAGTAGGTGAGAATCACACATGTGAATGTGACAAGTGTCCTAATAAGTTTCATACGCACATGAGGGGCTCTCATCTACCCTAGCTTATCTCACCCTTTCCTATATTATATATAAGGGCCCCTATGTATATGCACATGAATTTAGACAACTAAAGGTTTCTCTCAATATAATTAACTAACTAGGTGTGATTAAGACATAAAATTAAAATATTATTGTAAAATACATGTTCACACCAACAATGATAACTAAATTTTTGGGCCTTGCTAACAAAAACTACATATATTGTGAGATTTGAGCTTGAAACAAATCTCATGCCTAGAAACCACTATTGTGTCGTTGGAAAACAAGTTTCAATTGCCATTTAATGGTAAACCAGCTATAGTGTAATGGTAAAATCCTCTAAAATATCAGGTAAAAGCCTATATATACTATTATATAATAATAAATATAATTATATTATATATAATTTAATCTAATATTACTATTATATTAACTATATTTTGTATTATATAAAAATATACTTATTATTAATTATTAATTATAATAATTTTATATGTATTTAATAATTTTAATATAATAGTATATAGTAATTTATAATGTATATTTAAAGAATATAATATATAATTATAATAAATAATAATTATTAATTATTATATCTATATAATAATTTTATATGTATATTTAAAGAATATAATATATAATTATAATAAGTAGAATAATTATATTATTTATTATGTAAAATATAGCTAGTATATACTTAACTATGTAGAATATTAAAACCTAAATGGATCCATAATTTTCATTTTAATTAACATACTCTAAAACCTTCATCAAAACCTTACTTTCAGGTTGCAATAGCTCGTCAAATTAGAGAAGTGAAATGTCAATACCAGCGATCATGAAGAGTTTGGAGGAGTGAAAACCCTGCATATCAATATGTGTGCACAAGAGAACACATAGCTTAGTGCAACAAGGCAGGAGGAAAGCCAGAGCGACGAGGTTGAGGGCACTCAAGGAAAATCGACGACCAAGGGACAATGAGTACTGTAAGTTTCTTGACCCATATGGTACTTGGGAAGACTTCTATTTTGTAAATGAATTTGGTGTAAGGCAACCTTGTGCATGTAAAATGTTAGGGTAGGTTTCCGATGGATATTCATATCATGAAGTAATCTCATAATATTTCATTTTTTCTAAATATTTTTGTGCTCTTTCAACTAGCTTTATAAGTATTCATAGAGAAGCATTTCTATAAAAAGTCTTTTTTGCACAAATACAAATTAGATGAGAGTTGCACTGATACAGAATAATCATACACAACATTGTGTTGGAAAATTCAATAAAGGCTAAAGTCAAACAAAGTCAGCTAGAAACAATAGCATCTAGCTCTTCCTTAAAGCATCTTCAAATGCAATTTATGAAACCTATCCATCTTGTAATCTAAAATATCTCTTTTGATTAGTCCTTTAAATTTATTTATCACAAGAGATTCCATGATATATTCAGATAAATGGTATTTTCTACTTAGCCATGGAGAATGGGATATCTGCCTTAAATAAAATGCATGATTCCATTCTCATCATATCCAACTTTAAGGGTTAGCTAAAAATAAAGATTTAAGTTTTGAATGGTTTATTAGAGGTAATTTGTAATATTCTTAAGCATTTCCAAATATGAGATGCAAAGCATCTATAAAAGGAATTAAACACAAAGCTATATTTCTTACCCAAGTAAGAAACTAACCACATGTACAGGGAAATAATCATTAGCAGATGTTAAAACATAAAGGTTAAGACTTGATGAACTTGAAATGAAAACTTGCATTATTTTTTATCTTAAAATGGTCAAGAACATCTTATCGAGGATTAAAAAAAGCCAATGGTGCTCACCATTCTAGTTGAAGGCCTGCTAGGCTAAGATTGCAGTGGCAACTTGGTGTAGAAGCACCTAGATCTTGTAATGCCTTCAAAAGGCTAGGTTGTCAAATTTGTGTGTCTAAGTTCAAAATCCTGTGTCAATTCTTTGTAAAGGCTAATTTGATGTAATCAAGTCATAAAATAAGTCACTAGGTGGTCACATTTTCAAAATATTGTCAAAAAGGTGGGAAGAGTTGTTAAAATGTAGTTATGTAAACAAAAGTGCATAAATCAGGCATAGAGGTGGTTTGAATTGATGGGAAGTTGGAAAAAATAGCTGTTATGAGGGAAAATTTTATAGAATACATGTATGGGCGAGGAAGAGGTGAATCTTTGGATTATGGTAATAAGATTTGAATAGGAAACCCTTGATTTTTCTGTGTTAACAACAACCTTTCTTTGTTTTTATCTTTATATTGATTGTTAGAAGCTTCAAAAGATAGGTTCTTAGGTGATTTCATTTTAGAAGGAGTTAGTTTTCATTCCAAGCAGTTAGAGGGTTAAGTTTTAAGAAACAAATGTATTAAAAGCAACTTCCCTGTATCTGGGCAGAGTTCTTTTCACTATGATTTTGAGAGTCACTAAAGAATTTTAAGACCCATCCCACCAATGTAAGCCTATTAGAATGGTGGGATGGGATAAGTAGGGTGTTTTTTATGTGATTTTGTTGTGTGTGAGTGCAAGGGTCACAAGAAAATGATGCTAAGTTGCTATTTTAAGACAAAAAACCTTGAGTTTTCCCTCTTGAAAATGAAGGTTCCACACATGGTTTTGAAGGAATCACGCATGAAAGGGCTTGAAGATGGTTCCTAAAGTTTTATCAGGCATATCACAACATGTTCCAACTGTGGGCCGGAGTGCATGTGGTTTGTAAGGGATATATTTACAAAACCCTCCTTATTTTTGATGTTTTCACCCTATAATCAAGGGTTTAATAGAACAGTATGTATTTGAGCCTCTTAAACCTTAAAAATGAGAAAATTCCAAGTTTTGTAACATGTCTAAGGAATTTTTGATGTTCTTTTTTGAATTGGTGGAGTTTAGAGACCACTTTCTTTGATAAAATGGGCTAATTGGAAGCTTTTACCAGTAGGACAGTCATTTATTTCAACATTTTTTTCAAACAACAATACTCTGTGATTTGATATGTTAAATGGGATTAAGAAGGGTCTCAAGAGGTGCTAGAAGAATGGAATGGTTCAAAGTAGTTTGCATGGTATACTCGATTTAAGTATATGACAATGCTACTAGACAATGTAGTCTTATAATGCAAGAAACTGAGAATTTGTATGTCCAGTGTTGTGACTGATGAAAAGTGCCTTGGATATGTCTAAAAATGTGTTGGAAAATGTTCTTCTATGTTTTGGAGAATTTTATAGGGAAGTGTATGTTATTTTAGTGATTTGAACATGGTGTTTCTAAGGTGTGAAGTGGAACCATTTATTTAAGTAATTCATTTTATTTAAATCAAGTCTCTAAAGTCTTCTTATTAAATTGAATAAATTAAACCTTATTTAATTTAATCTAACATTATCCCCTTTAGTTAAATAAATAAAATCATTTATTTAATTAATCATTTTCTTCTCAATTCTTGATTTAAATCAACTCATAAATTTGATTCAAAATTGTCAAATCATCTTATCTCTCATTAAATTGATCAACTCTTGATTAATTTAATCTCAATCACTAAAATCCTCTAGAGAATGCAACTTGCACGTGAAAATAGATTTAATTCATTTATTAAATCTCTATTTTCTCTCAACATGGCATAAAAGGGGAATATTCCCTCAAATTTGAATTCAAAATCTAAGTGGATGAGTACTTCCAACAAGGAATTCACTCCTCTTACATGTCCTTGTGCATTGAGCCAAGTGATGTTAACTCCATTTCTTTCTCCCTCCAACATGTCACATTCAAATTTTAAATTTGAATCTCATAGAATTTATCATGCACATTGACCAAAATGTGCTCATTCCTCAACCATTCACATCTTGACAAGTGGCACTCGGCCATTGGATGTTGAATGATCCTACATTGCTTATTTTCACTCTCTCTTCCATTTTGGAAATCTATAAATGAGAGACTCTTCCTCTCATTCAAACATCCACAATTTGAGTAAACTTATTATACTCAATTTCATCTCCAAGCATAGCCATCTTTATCTATTTTTATCAAGCTCTTAGCTAGGTTATGTAGGAATTCAACCAAGGTGGATAAAATCATTATCAAGCTTACAAAGGAGTTGGGAGAGGGCTGATTTCGACATATCAATTGGCACGAACTCCCCCATGGGATCAAGAGTTTTCAGGATTAATTAGGATTTTACTTGTCTTTTAGATTTTGTTCTTCATTTTCCTAGTTTAATCTTTGTAAATGGATTTCATGGGAAATCCTTGTTTTCACTTGCATTTGATCTAACATTGTGCTTATTTGTTGTGTTTGTGTAGGTATGAAATTAGGGTTCCTACAATCTACTCAATAATCTCTAAATCAAGACACACCATATCTCTCCTTACTTCAACTTACCTCAAAATTTCAACAACCTATGTATTCTTAAATCCAAACCATCTCCATACCTATTACTAGTCCTTCAAGACACCGATTTCATCATGATTTGATTGAAACAATTCAAGACATAAGTATGGAAACATCAGTTCTTGCAGTCAATACACCTTTGTCACATAGGGTTCCTTTTGTTCAATACCACAAAACTCTCAAATTTTCCTTCCAGACCCTAACCAAGCATGGAATTTGGTGCAAGAGCACCTTGGCAAAATTAGGCCTCTATGAAGCAATTTTTGAAATTTGATTCAATATTATTGTTCCTACCTTGTAATCATGTTATTAGAGTCATTTTTAATATATTTGAGGTCATTAGAAGGTCATTTGATCCAAAAAGTGGAAAAATGTGAAAAAATGCAAAAGTTGTTACCAATTACAAAAAATGTAAAGATATAAAAGTGCAACAAGGAAGTTGAAAGGTCAATTTGTTGTAGGTCATTCTAAAAATATTTAGAAACTAAGGGGTCATCTTTTATTTCCTTTAAAAAGGATTTTGTAACCATTTTATACTCGTGGGTGGTTGAATCTTAAAAATTGAATAAAGAAAAACCCTGATTTTATGCATTTTCTACAGATTTTCACTGTTACAGGCTTATGTATGGATTTGTACGAGATAGAACTAATGGGAAATTGTTAATAAATGGTAGATAAATCAATCAACTTCCACCCATTTCTTGTTTCATGTATATTGGTGTTGTTTTGAATGAGTTATTGTATTTTTTGTGAAAACAGATAAAACCCTATTTTAGGGTAACCAGAGGCTTAAAAATATTGTGTTTCTCCCTCTTTGACCAGTGGAATCTTCTAGTTCTTTGTGGGATTGTTCTTACATGCCTGTTCTTCCATATTTTAATGGGTTTGGATAAAAATCACATATGAAGGCGTGATGAATTGAAGCTTATGTTTGTAAATCTGTGTGAACAGTTTGAAACAGGGCAGTTAAGGGAAATTTAACCTAGGGTTTATGTAAATATATGTGGAAAAGAAATTTTGTTGTTTTCAATAGTATATTCAGGCCCAATCTAACCTATTTCAATCATTTTTTGGGTTTGTTTGGGCGTGGAGACATTAAATTATATAAGCCTAGGTCTACAAAAGTGTGAAAGGGACTGGTAAAAGTCTGAACACATTGAGATTTCATGAAATTGTTCGTGATTCTTCAACCTTCTGGAGTTGTATAGAATTTAAAGGAATATTAGGTGGAGTGGGAGTCCATTTCTTGAATCTATTTTGGTGTATTGAAAGTTTGAGACTTTTGTAAATTATTGCCCTGTTATGATAGTCCTCTTTCTTAGAACCAAAAATGAAGGATTTGAATAAGGGTATGATAAAATGCATTAAACAATGAATGAGGAATAGTAAGGTGTGATTGTGCAGGTTATTCTATACTGATTGATGATAATGTAAAAGTTAAAAGGGCTTGAGAAGTTGACATAGTTTTGTTAAGGTGGCCTAAAAGGCCTAATTGCTGCTTGGGAACAAAATTGTTTGTGAATGGAGTTTGATACCATCACTTTGTTGTTGATTAAAGGTGTTCGGTGCCTTGTTACAAAGGCTTCCTAAACATGAGTTTATGAAAAAAGTCAGATTTCACATTGTTACTCAAATTGATAGGTTCCAACCCTTTGATATGTTTTAAGGCATGGCTACAAGGGATATACATTAGGACAGTCAAGAAGAATGGTGATAAATTGAAAGGAGAAACTTGGTAAATGATTGTTTTGATCAAGTTGAAGTTGACTAAGGTATATTGAAGGCTATATTGAAGGTTGGAACTCCTATTTTGAATGTTTTGATTAGTGATTTAGAGGGAAATAGAGTTGAATAAGTGTGTCAAGTTGTTGATTTATTCCTTTGTCTACATCATAATTACTTGTAATATCATAAATGAAACTGTTCCCAAGAATCTAACAACATTATTTTTACTATTTTTTCAAATTCTCTGTTTTGATCAAATAATGCCATATACCTCTAGTAGGTCAATCTACCCTTGAATCAGGTGATTTCGTTTCAATCAAAAATCTTATTCAAAAATTCAATACGGATTCTTAAACCCCTTTCAGTCAATAGTAACATATTCAAATGAAAATTACACTTGTTTCACAAAATATAGGAGAACCAACATGCTATCCACTGGTAAAAGCCCTCAATTAGGTCTAATTAACAAACCAAGTGCCCCTTAATCAACACCAAAACTCTTCCAAACCCCAAATAGTCTTAGAACATGTGTAAAAACTCACAAATCATCAAGCTTCAAGGTGGGAAACACCTAGCAATACATAAAATCAGCAAACCCTTGTTTATAGGGTGAAAACACTACAAATAGGGAGGGTTTCATGAATGAAACACTTATAGACCTCCAACACACCAGCCACACATAGAATATGATTAATTTTGTATGCTTATGCTTTTAGAATCATCTCCTATCCCATGCATGCATTATTTCTTCAAAACCCTGTTTGAAACCTTCATTGTTCAAGAGGAAAACTTAGAAATAGTATTGAAACCAGCATCATAATCTTGTATTTTCATCTCCTACTATCCTGCCACCACAAGAAACATTAAACACAATGAAAAGACATTAACTAAAATCCATTCCATCGACCCATCATTCCTACATCGATGGGATGGAGTCCTTATGCCCTTAAAGGACTCTCAACCCCTATTTTGAGGGTTTACCAAATTATTGTTTTCAAAATCCACTAAACAAAAAGAAACTACTTTAAATCACTTCAAGAGGATAAAGGATTCATCGCTTGATAATGAAACAAAAAATCTGTGACCCCTAAACCTCAATACAGTTTGTATAGGGACTGGTAAAAGGAGGAAAACAAAGAATTTTTGCAAACAGAGCCTTTATTTCTCAAGTTTTATTACAAGAATACCATGGGATCTCTTTTCCTCGCCTTACGCTTTTTTTTATACATTTACCCCTTTAGTAACTGACTTACCAACTTCCATTTTGGTTCAAACTACCTTTTGCCTCTTGATTTCCTAATTTGTACACTTTGTTTGCATAATTACATTTTGAGAACAATATTGCATTATTTGCATTTTTTTCACCTCCTAGTGACTCATTTCATGACTTGAATACATTCAAATTAGGCTTTGCATGGGCTTGACACACTAATTTTGACTTGAACATATAAATTTAACATATTAGCCTTTGAAGGCATTTCATGACCTAGGTGCTCCTGCACCAAATAATTACATTTTAAAGTCATTAATTGCAAGGGACGGTCTCCTTCATACATTGAATTGATTTGGGATGGACACATTTGGATGGTAGTAACAATAACTTGGAAACTATCAAGACTTGATTACCTTATAACCTGTCAAATTATAGTGGTGAAATGATATATTAATCATAATTTCACCTTGGGATCACATCACCATAAAAGAACTTCATACAACATCCTTATGACTGTAGGTACCACCAAATAGGTATTTTTCAGATCTATCTTTATCGAGTGAGGGAAATTCAGGAAGAGAAGAGGAAAGTAAGAAATGTAGTAGGTCTAAAAGAAGGAGATCAACTAGAGGTCAAAAGATTAGAAGAAAATTCCGTAAATGCATGGAATTTTTTCTTGCTGAAGGGGGGTCATGTTCTTATGATGATGAGAGAATAGGTGACATCAAGGTGCCCTTGAGGTACAAAAATCTGCGGAAACAATGGGTACCCAAGGAACTTCCTCCAATAAACATTGATTTTTGCATCAACGAGAGGATATATTGCATAGCACCATCGTCATTACATGGTTTGGGCCTATTTTGCATGGACGACATAAAGGTCTATTACAAAAAAGTTACTGAATTGATGGAGTATGTCAGACCCTATTACAGTTACAAAGATTAGATGCAGCTGGTTTGATATACATGAAGTATGTGTAGGTATGCATTGTCAGCAAATTATATACAGCTAAAAGATAAGGATTAAAATAAAGGAGTGGCTATGTACATTGATGGAAGGCCAAAAGCATTAGGGAATATTGCAGGGTTTATAAATAGTACATGACCTGAGTCAACAAATAAGCAACCCAGTTGCATATTCAAGGTGCGCGAGGGAAACCATGTATTCGAATGTGCGGTAAAATCAATAACTATAGGGGAAGAGTTGCTAATCGATTATAATTTGAATTGCATAGATACAAACACAGTTACTATGGGGGTGGTACGTATTGTTGTGCAGTTTTTGCACACACGCCCCACTGATTGTGGGGATCCTCTTTTTTCACTTTTGGTGTTTTGGCCTTTCTTTTCTAGGGGTTTTTGCTTGCTTGGGTTTGTGCTTTAATGTCCATTTTTCCAATTGAAGTGGCATTCTTTTGAACTATATTGAAAATCTAAAGTTTTGGCTTTATCTCGGGTTTTTCACTGTTTTCTGGAAAATCTGCTTGGGCCGGATTCTCTCGGTTTCATCTTAGTGTCCAAAATTGCTACTTTTTGCACTGCTTTCAGGAAAGTCCACACATCCCGGATTCCCCGAAGTCCGTGGCAGTGTTGAAACCCCGAAGTCTTTTGTGGCTGTGGCTGTCTTGTCGAATGCATTAATGGCGTTTGTGCGAAGGTCTTGGGGCTTTGATATATTGATTCTTTGAGAAGTAATTGATCATTTGAGTTTGTGCATTTGCTATCATTTGGGCTTGTGTCTTGAGGTTCTTGGTGTTTGCTGGATATCTGGATTTTCGAGGCCATTTGGACTGTGTGTTTGCATTTCCTGTGCATGGGCTGTATTCGGTTTGCATTGAACGATTATATCTCGACTTCATCAGTTTCAACCTTTGTGTTTCCATGGTATGTAGATGTGCCCTTTTCTCTATTGGTTTCAATGGCTTTTCTTTGTTTGCTTGGGGAGTCCTTCATGGTTTCTTGATTCCTCTTGGTGCGCGTCATCATTGAGCATTTTGGGGTTTTCCTTTGGTACACCAGTCCGTTTTTATTGATCAGGCATTTGCGTTTTAGTCTAGTGTTGCTTCTTATTTGGGCGTTGGCTTGCTGTGGTTTCATACTCTCCATTTTGGTGTATGAGCAAGTCGTATGTGCTTTCATGGTGGACATTTAGGGTTCTCGACGTAGGGCATGGCCAATCCTCTTCAAATTTCTATGAAGAGTGTCCTTAGTTCACGTTTTATTCATCAGTGTCCTAGGTTGAGTTGGTTTCAAAGTTTTGGCCTAGATCCAGAGTGATTTGAATCGATTTGGTGAAAGTAGCAAAGATGTAGACAGGTTCAGGTTTTTGAGGTCTTCGCGGAATTCTGCTTCCCTTGGATTTCCTCGAGTTTTCTATCTCCTCTTCTTTTATCACTATTTGCCGGATTTCATTTGGTTTCGCCAAAATCTGTTCCATTCGGATTTTCCCGAGGTCCGCGGTCGGGTCGTTTTACCAATTTCAAGCTTTAATACTGTTATATCTGGATTTTGCCAAAATCCGCTCCATCCAGATTTTCCCGAATTATCCGTGTCTCTTCATTTTCCCCGAGTTAGTTATAACTATTGTTGATTTCACTAGAATCTGTCTCCGGCGGATTCTTCCGCATGTTTTTTGGGAAATGCTAAATTTGATGGTTATAAATGATGGGTTTCTTGGTAATCTATTTGATTGATTTAAGAAGCTTATGCTAAGTATTCTCAATGCTTTTTCCTTGATTAATTTGATGATTTAAATGATATTATGGGATTTTGTATGTTTGGTTCGCTGGAATCCGCCTGGTCCAAATTTTCCCTTAAAATCCTTCCCATTGCAGAATCTGCGAGGGGAGCTAAATCCCAAATTTTGAGATAATGATCTTCTACACTTTTTTCTTATGGATCTAATTGTGGTTACTTTTATGTGTTTGTAGGCAGGATCAGGACAAAATGTTGCTGGTCAAGGCAAGGGAAAGGCAACCGATCCTAGTGCAGAGGCTTCTGCCATCTCGAATGTAGAAAAGGTTAAGCTAGATATAAAGAGCAGAATGCCTGAGAGTAAGTTGACCTCAATTTGGTTAGGGATCATAGATACAAACGTAGGCATGTGGGATTACGAGGAATTCAAGGCTGAGATGTCAACACCAAACCTTCCTCTGTTGTTAAGGAGAATGGTGGAGTCCGAGTTGGCTCATGTGGCAGGTTTCCCTTCTACAGTGCAGTGCTACGAGTTGGTGCTTGAGTGTGCCAAAAATTCTGATAGTGGAACACAGAGAATAATCGGTCCCAAGGGAAAGATTCTTGCTGGTTTCAGTCCTGTGGCCATTGCTATAACCTTTGACATGCTTTATAGGTCCCATGTGGTGGGCTTCAACCTGGAGGTTGCCAGGAAATATTATGAAGAGAACATTGTCAAATCTCAATAGGTGATCAACTCTTGGATAGAGAATCCTAAATATCATTTCTCTAAGTTGCCTAAGCAACTATTCAGGCTGAATTTCAAGAGGGAGTATTACAATGCCATCACCCTTCTCAGTAGGTTGATAGGATTGAAGAGTGCAGGTGTTTTTGAAACCTAGATGTTCAATGTGATTGCCAGAATGGAACAGAGGATTGACTATCATTAGGCAGTTGTTATCAGTAATATGATCCATCATCAGTTGTCTAATGTCTTGTAGACCAAGACTTTCACTATGACCTCTTACCTAGTGTATTCATTGGCCAGACTTCATCCATACAAGGGATTGAGCATTAGAGGTATTTTTGGGCAGGATGCTATCTATGAAGTGTATCCACAGTTGCACTTAATTGGTGGAAGCTACCGAAGGTTGAATGATGCCTTCATAATGTACATTACCAAATTGTTCCAGGGTGCAGAGCATGTGAGAATCTCAGATAAGGCAAAAGAGTTGATAAGGAGATATGGAGCCTGGTTTATCCAGTTCCCAACCTTCTCATATATCAGAGTTGATGGTTTTCAGAGGGCTCCCTACAGACTCCCTAGATATTCCATTGATCATGTTGTATTGTTAGAAGTCACTAGACAAATCTGTGACTTTGACAATGTTGTGAAGGGAGAAATGCATAAGACAGGTTTTGGGAACGATTTCCCTTTGAAGATAGGAATGGGTGAAGTTTGTGCCTCCATTCAGTCTGCTCATGCTTCGGAGGAGGAGATGGGTACTCTTGGGCTCTCTTTTCATTCTAAGAGAGCAAGGTTTGATGTTACTGGTGAGGCTCAAAAGAAGGCCAGTAGAGATTATAGCCATAAGGCTCATATTGAGGATTACTGGATTAACCTTGCCGATGAGTTTTAGGTGAGAAAGAAGAGGTTTTCCAGGTTGCCAGTGGATTTGGTGAGATTATATAATGTGAAAGCTATCGTGGATCAAGTGGAAGAGGATGGAAATGTGATCCAGGGTCATGTTTATGAGGCAGTGAAGGATAAACCAGTGGGAGAAGCTGACTGGTTAGAGGAGGAAAAGATTGATTTAGATCAGGTTATGGCCCCAGTGATTAAGTATACCAAAATGTGGTTGAAGCACAAAATGTTGGAGCTGGAGAGCGAGGGTGTTCCATGCACCTATGAGCTAATGGGAGAATTAGAGTCTCATTCTTCTTCTGAGGCTTCACTTGAACCAGATCAAAAGGGCGAGGAGAAAGTGGATTCTCCTTTCAGAATCCAGGTAAGGGAGGTGCAAACTAAAAAGGCTGCAGAAGTAGGCAAACATAGGAGGCATGTTGCCAAGAAGAGGAAGCATGCCTCTAAGAAGGAAGTTGGGAAGAACCAAGAGGAAGAGGAGGTTGAAAGTGTTCATGCACTGATGAAGAAGAGAAGAATTACAAGGACATCCCAGAAAGTGGAGGAAATCCCTAAGGCTGATAGGGAAATTGAGCCACCAGTGGTAGAGGTGGAAAGCTTAGGGGAAATGACACAGGTTTATATGAGGAGATCAAGGACTCCTTCCCCAAGGGATACTGTAGCCAAAGAGGGTGTTTCAGTAAGTATCCCTGTTGCTGAACAAGTTGGTCCCTCCATTCCTCAGGATGTTGGTAGCGTACGAGGAGAACCAAAACAAGATGAAAGTCCTAAGAATTTGGGTGAAGAAGAGTTCCAAGAAGGAGACCTCTTTAATGCAAAGGCATAAATTGATAGGGTGGTTCAGTCTCCCTTAGTGGCGTGTGCAGACTCTCCTGCAAAAGAACAAGTAGACAAGTCTCCTCAGAAAAAGGAGGAAATACCATCTAGGGCCCCCTCACCAGTGAAGGTTGTTGTGGAAGAGTAGGTACAACAGAAAGAGAACCCAATGGTGGATGTTCATAAAAGTCCAAGTGTTAAGAAAGATGTAACTACTGATCAGTAGGAGAAAGAACAAGATAAACAAGACACAGTGCCTGCTGGGTCTACTATTCTGGATTGGCTTGAAAAGGAATTAAAGAGAAAAATGGTAATAGTGGAGGATGCTCCTCCCAATTGGGATGCCCTCATGGCTAATGTAGAGAGGGAAAAGACCAAAAAGAAGGCAAGGGTTGTATCCCAGATTGAGAGGGATGGATCAGGTAACCGGGTGGCCCATATTGCTACCCTTGTTCCAAACAAAGATAGGGATAATGTGACTACCTAGGACTATAATGTGTAGACTATTGATTTGGGACATGCTACTGTTGAGCAGGATATTGAAGAGTATGAGGGTTCCAATGCAATGATTGTGGGGATATTGAAGAAAGCTGCACAAACTAGACATGAGCTGGAGAAGGAGAATGAAAAACTAAGGAAATACTTGCAGGAGTTGATGAAACCTTTGCAAGCTATTGGCTCCTCCTCCTTTGCTACAGGATTCCTACCCCAGGAGACAATTTTTGAATTAGAAAAGATGAAGGGTACCTCACATGCTGCAGTTACCTAGTTGCAAGGTGTTCAAGCTAAGGGAGATGAAGCCATTAAGGACATATTATCCACTGGAGGGGATGTACTAAGGTTAATTGATTGGTTGAATGCTGCATTAGCATAGGATAATGTGGATACCAACCTCCTGCTGGAGAAGACTACAACAATCATGGAGTTTACTGAAGACAAATTAGTATAGTGCAAGATTCTTCCTTTTCCAAGAGTTTTCGAACCTTGGGAATGGTTTGAAATCCTACAAATGAGGCAGAAGGCCTTGAAAAAGATCCAAAAATAGGCGAGGCAGATTGAGGATGCTCTGATTGGTGTTCATGAGAGGTGCATTTCATTCTTTGAGGTCATGACTGGAAGGAAGAAGTTTGCTCAAAAGCATCTCAGTTTGGAGCAACTTAGAGAATGGTGGAGGGATGTATATTCTCCAGTCAGCAAAGGGATAGTTACTAAACATTATTTGGATGATGCTACAACTTATATTGCAATCATTGATAGGTATTTGACCAACAAAACTGATTAGGATAGTACAGTTAGGTAGGCAAGAGAAGATATCAAGACTCTTGAGAGAAAGATTAGGGTTTTTCTTGTGCCACCTGTTGCTGAGCTGGATAGGGTCCTGTTGTCCATACATGGTGAAAAAGATAAAGCTAAGGACAAGGATGGGGAGTGATTATATAAAGTTACATTGATATTGGTGCTTCCCATTAATTCACATGTATTGGGCCGACCTTTTGATACCTTGGCGATTTTGGATGAAATTGGTGCCAGTGGCACATTTCTTATGTTCGAATATCTATTAGGCTGACCTCTTGTAGGTCATGTTTTTATTGTAAATTATAATTTGGGCTGACCTATCTTATGGATTCTCTATAAAAGCGAGCATGTTGCCTCATTTGAAGGATAGAGAGATTAGAAAATATATATAGAAGGATAGGTAGATCAGTAGAGAAATAGTTAAGTGATATTAGAGCAAGTTAGGGTTTATTTTCAAGCAAATGTTGTAACAGAAAACTAGAATTGCTGCTATTTTTTGGATGATTTAATATAAGAGGGATATTGTGTTTGGTATCTATCTTCTGGAACCACATCTATCATGGTTCTTGTTATTCTATCTTTCAAATTGCTTAATGTTTATTGTTAAATGATTTGGTAATGCTTAGGGTTTCATGTTTGGAATGTTTGGAATGTTTGCAGAGATCTCTAGTCCATACTTTTTGCAGTTAGCTGATTGTTAGCTACTTTGTAAAGTTAGCCTAGAATTATATTTGTGCTTAGTTTAATTGTGAAGGTTTATTCACCTCAATTGTTGTAGGATTGAATGAATGAATGTTTACGATTTGACAATCTTTAAATACCTTAGAAGATTGTACTATTTCTGTGGAATTGCAGATTCATCTGGGTCAAGCAAAAAATAGTTTATGAGAGATCGGCCCATTTTAAGCATTTTATCCTTTTGCATTTTCAATCTTAGGGTTAAAAGTAGTTTTAAGATTATCTCTGAAACCTTTATCTTTTGCTATTTGTTTATTATTAGGGTTCCAATCAAGTTTCAAAGTATCAATTTAGTGTCTATATTTGATAAGATTTGAAATCCAGTATTGCTCGTAGTAAGGTCCCAGTGTGATTACCAACATTTTCACATTTATCACTGAGTTATTTTACTGCTTTATCAAGACCTGACATTAGAGACCTTGAGGTTATCTCTTTTCGCATAGAGATTTGTCTTTCAAGAGAGATAGGATATTATATTCTCTCTAAGTTGTTGCCGTGTAGAAAACACCATCAACACGTACTATATACCATTTTACCCAACCTCCAATTAATGACTCCAATATACCATTTTATTATTATATTTTTTTCGTAAGTCTATTGGTTTCATTTCGGTAATGCTTTTTTATATTTCAATTTTGTCACAAGGAGACTTTGATAGTATGGGGAAGGCTCTGGCCTAGAGCACAGATGACGATGCAACTTCAGGTGCTTCTACCCAACAGGTTTACCTCATTGTAATTGTACAAATTAGATATGAGCAAAATGTTTTATTATTATTTTTTTTCATAAGTTTATTGGGTTAATTTCGATAATGTTTTTAATATTCTTTTCACAGTCGGTTGATCGGGGAAAGGCACTAGTAGTAGAGGAGAGCATCCATAGGGAGGTGCAGTCACTATTATGCAATGATTACATTGTATATTACGCAAACCCTCTGGATATGATAAGAAAGACCCAAAAAAATGCAATGAAGAAATCCTTCAATTGTTATTCATAGTGCCTCAAACATATGAGATAAGAGAAAGGGTTAAAATATTGACTAAAAGAGTATAGAACTTGCAAGTAAGCTATCATGAGGTCTTTAATTATAACATAAGTTCATTCATGCTTTTATATTTTGTACTCTTTTATGCCATGAACTAAAATATGTGTTGTTTTTATAGGATTTTTTGCGTCCTCATGATGTTGCTAGCCATGATCAGGGTATTGTAGGTGCTGCCTGGGGAGTAGGGGTTGGTACAAGTGTCGATCCTAATATTCCTACGCATACATCACATCATCTGACCCCATCATCTGTGCCTATATTGTCGACTGAAATGTTGGCAACACATAGCATGCAGACATCGGGTAGTGCACCCTCTGGCAGTGAACACATGCAAGAACATGCGACAACACATGTACTTGGGGATGTAGAGGCCACTAGTACTGGTAATGTTTTAGCAACATTTCCTGGATCTTCCTGTATTACTAGTATGGGAATATTTTCGGTCACATTTGTGGTGACGGAGGATTTCATTCCCATAAAGTTAGATAAGGTCCTAGGTACTTTAAAATGTTTTAATTATTATTACATATAATCCAATTGAAATTTACTTATTGATCACTCTTTTTAGACTAATGATCCCATGATCATTTTCTAGGAAATGATGTTTTATATAAACATCTAAATGATATTACATTGGAGATCTTCGGGCCGACCATACGTACACGATGGAATGCCCAAAATCAAGATTTGAAAGATGAGCTCATTAATCATTTAGTTGTGTTATTCGGTAATACCACATTCAACCGAACCAAGGTCCTTAAGAAAGTTGGTAACTATCTAAAGTATGTGAGGGACCAATATAGGCCACATTTAGAGAAGAACAAAAAGTACAAGCGTCCCCCCATGATTCCGGAGAGGGAGTGGAAGGACCTAGTGTCAGATGGAAAGGAGAAGGCTGAAAAGAAAAGAGGAAAGACACCATCGGGCCAAGGAAGGTATGTGATACTATCAACAATGTAATTATATACTGATTACTCTTTTTTTTTTACATAATCTAACGTATGTCAAATTTTTCATAGGTTGATCGACACATCGAAGGAAACAAATGAAAGAGTAGAAAAACATGGGCAACACAATCTTGGCTCTGGTGGTTATATGAAATTAGCTGCACGAATTGTAAGTATCAATAAATGAAATATTGCATCCAAATAATAAATTGCAAACAATTTTGGTTTTATCACACCATAGAAGCAAAATTCATGATCTTATGCAAAAATGCAGGGCTCTGAATTCAACAGAGTGCCCATAGAAGAGGACCTGAAGATTGCCTTCTAGCAAGGCTATGGAGCCCTGGCTAAATGCCTAAGACTCTTGACTGGGCAAACACAAGCTTTCACTACATCCGACATGTAGGTAAATAAACTCAATGAAGTTTATTTAAAATTGAATACTTGTGCAATCTATTCAATATTAATTTCCACCATAAAGTAATTATGTACCTATTTGTTTTAAATAGACAAGCAATGATAATATTGCACATGACATTGGAATGCAGCCTGGTGAGGGTGGAACACAATCTACACATGAAGTTCATGGTCGTGTGCATCCTGGTACTAGATGTATTCATGTGCTATACAAAATGCATTATGGATTAATACAATTAAATATCTTTGATTGCAATTGGTCTATTAATTAATGTAACCTTTCATGTTTCAACTTTAGAGCATGTAGAGCATGATCAACATGCTGAGCATGATCAGGTTAGACATGATCAGGAACATGATGTGGCTCCATCAAGTAAATAGGACCACTCTAGTGTTCTTTTAAACATATTTAATTACAATTGGTGTATTAATTAATGTAACCTTTCGTGTTTCAACTAAAGATGATCAGGATTTAGAGGGTGTTCAACATGTTGAGCATGAGGCTATAAGACAAGATCAGGAACATGATGTGGCCCCATCAGGTAAAGAGCACCACTCTAATGTTCTTTGAATTAATGAATTACTTGTAACAATAATAATAAAACATATCAATTTAAAATTTCTTTATTATTGCAGCAAACCCCCCCTTGCAGTGGCCTCCACATTGTGAGTACATGACTAGGCATACATTAGGATCATGAGCAGAGGGTAGAACAACTAAAGGTTAGGGGATAGATGATTTAGAAAACGATACTGCACTTCAGCTTTTTTTATCTACAAAAAAGAAACAAAAAAAATGTGATTGTAATCATATTATGACAACCATATTTTTGATAATATGTTAATGAATGTTAAAAACTTATATTTCTGACAACTATATTTTTGATAATATGTAAAAAATGAAAGAATGAATGTTATATGTTAATGAATGAATGTGAATATGTTAATGAATGAATGTTATATGTTAATGAATGAATCTTATATGTTATTAATGGATGAATAAATGAATGTTATATGTTATTAAAGGATGAATGAATGATTAATGTTATATGATCGGGTATGGGGAATTGAGAGTGATGTGAGGGGGGGGAGGGGGGGTCCAAATGAGCTTCCAACTTCACGTGGTTGGCCCTATTAAGTAGAGAATATTAAACTGTTCTAAAAAAAAAGAGAAGCTCAATAAGGTAATGCACTTTTCAATATTTCATTATGCTGCACTTTTAAGCTTATGCGATTTTCATTAGTTCTCTTTGCTTCAATATGTTACCCTTTGTACTTATTTTACTTTTTAACACATCTCATGTGTTACCCTAGATGGCAACTTTTACAGGGGAAGCTATCCACGAATGGATCCCACGTCGGATAGATTCCTTCGAGAAATTGTGTAAGGTTAGTACTTATCTTGGTTGCATATTGGTTGAATCTTACTAATTCTTGTAAAGGTATGATTTGGAAGGACAAAAATGAATGAAAATGATGATTGCAACTTGATTGGGCCATGTGTTATTATCTATCTAATGATGTAAGTTCCTAAATATCAAAATTTTAATTTCCCTAGATGTCCCTGAAGTATGCTATCATAGAAGATATTTCCAATATGAAATTTCTTATGACTAATAAATCAATCATAATAAATTTTATATTGGAAATATCTTCTATGATCCCTACATGATAGTCGCTTAATTGAATTCCATCCAAAGGATAGCATCACTAGACTGGTGCATGGATAGTAGTGGTTCAAATTTTTAAATGAGAAATAGCATAATTCAAATATTCCTCAAGGAAATGGACTTATGGAAGGCAACCAAGTGTAAGAGACAAGAAACTTCATACCACAACTATTCTGAATGTGATGCTCAAATAGAGTACAAGAACACAACCCTTATAAATAGGTACAGAGGGTCCAAAAAATGAAGGTAAAAGCAAATTAAAGCATACCAAATGAGGGAATGAGATTGTCATGCATGCTAGAAGAGGAAGATGTCCCCCTAGAATAAGAGGGCCTTTTGTGAGGTTTCCAAACGTCATCTTTTTTGCATTATTTGAGCCTCCCCACCCTCCATCATGGAGTTTGAACTGTTTTTATATGCATTGGCTTCTCCACATTATTTCTCATTCATATTGATATTTTCAAGAGGTGTCTTATCATCTTGTAAGCAAGTTATGCAACGTTTCCTCTATATAAAATATTATCAAAAGGAAGAGCATTGTACCAATTTATCCAGGTTTAAGAAGGTTGATGAATAGACCAAGCCCAATTCCAAATTTGTTTGGGAACATTTCTTGAAGTATACTTGATGGTAGAATAGTTGATGCAGATCAAGGTGGAGAAGACTCACAACCAAGAATAATGACAACTTCAACAAGAAGCTCTTTCTCACAATGGACTCAGTTTGATGACATCAACTCACCCTCAAGTTCCCCAAACACTCAAACTTGAAAAATAACATCAAAACTCAACAAGGAACCCTAAAAAGGTTTTCAACACTCATAAAATAACAATTGAAAGAGATTCAAGCAACCACCAAGGTAGATTCATGAAATTTCACAAAAATCATTATTTTACACTGGGTTTCCCTTGTAGCGGTTAGAGATTGGTTTCTTGGACTTTTCAAAGACTTTTGCCAAAACAATTGGAAACAAAGACATATATTTAGACACCCATTTTAGGGTTACACCACATACCAAAAACCCAAGTATGACTACTTTGGACCAGATGCCTCAAAAATGGAAATTTCACTATTTTAAGCCCCAAATTAGGCCAAATTTCCAAAGGGACTACCCTCAAAACTTCTCACCAAACCCCCAAACCCAAAAAAAGTCTTGAGGAATGATCCAAAATCACATATTTTACAAGTTCTAGGCTTCCAAGAACTCAACTAAATCTCAAAATCAAAAACCCTTCTAAAGGCTTGAGAAACTAGGGTTTTAGAGCACCCTTATTAAATCTTCACCTTCCAAAACACTCCGGGCCAACTTAACTACTTAGAAACAACAACATAAATTTACAAGTTTGAGCCACCTTTTTCAAGTGGAAAATACACATTTCCAGCCGTCCTTCTCATCATTTCAACAAAAACCCCATACCCTACACCTTCTACTCTTGAATAAAAATTTCCTACATCCTAATAAGTCATCCCACCAAGTCACATTGGCATATAGTAGGTGGGATGAGGTTCAAGTCATTAAGAAACTACAAACCCTTATACCCCTATTCAGGAACCCGTTAGGAAAAAGCCTGAGATTTAAGACTTAAAATAAATGAAAGAACACTTATCAAGAAACCAAAAGAGTTTTAGGACATATATCAACAATCCCTCATCATTTTCTAATACAAAAGAGTGCTTGTACGACCTGTACACAGGCAAAAAATTCAGAAAACCAAGAAATTATGAAATCAGAGCAATATAAAAGTTTTTTATTTATTCAAATCTTTTCAACAACCCCTGTTTCGAGCCTTTGAAGGCTTTAAGTACATTTTTTTCATTGAAATCCAACTTCTCAATGCCTTTAACCATCCAAAACTAAATTTTGAGAAACACATAACAAATTTGTTGCATTAAGCAACTCACAAATTTGCACTTTTAGACTGCTCTGACCAAATGACTCTAACTAAAGACTTTTAGATCATTTTTTACTTACTCCTAATACATAATCACAACCTTAACCCTTGTACAATTCATATAAATTCATATGTTTTCCATTAAGGCTTTCAAATCCATGTATTGACACAATCCAATGCAAAAGTGCATTTGTGCACATTGATCACCAAGACACACAAATTCCTAAATTACATAAAAGGAAATGATCTATTAAGACCTTATTCTTACTACATACTATTAAAAAAAATATAAACTCTTGAACTCAACCAAAACACCATCGTCAACCTATCACCAAGGTACATTTTGAAATATGGTTGTAGGTGCCCCTGCACCATACAACCCCCCTAAAAGGAACTCATGTCCCATGAGTGGAGGATGATACCAACTCCACCATCTACCATACATACTCCTAGGATCCACAATCCCTATCCACTGGTTCAGTCCTTGTTGTCCTACATTGAAAAATGTGTTGACATGTGCATGGGACTGTGTTTGCATTCCTAGACCTGAGGTCTACCCTTTTTCCACTCTTGACTCAACATTTACTTGCTTTCTAACATCTGTACCTGCACAAAAAAAAAAGTAGCATTATCATTTCCATAAACTGCCCCTGTCTTAGTCACATTACTTTGCTTATGTTTTCCCTGTAGTGTACTTTGTGTCTGTACCCCTGTCATCAGTTCCAAGGCTCTACCTCTATGCTTTTCCACTATCCTATCAGAATGTCCACCTATTGTACCTATAACCTTTAATTTTTTTACACCCATATTTGCATCAATAGGACACTCAAGGGTCCCAACTGACACTGCATCTTGCCTTCACACTGTCAAATCACCTTCCAACCCTGTATTTTCCTTTGAACCTGTATCTAGTTTTATGAATGGTTTTTGAATGTTTTTCTTGTAGGTCTCAAAAATTGAGTTTTGTTAAAAACTGTGATTCTTTAGTTACTCCCAAAATATGAAGAGCTAGGCTTGGGAACTTGAAATTTAGCCTCATTATGATGCATTGATTAATAAATTAAATGCAACAAAATTTGGACTCATATTTCCACAAGCTTCAAAACCTAACTGATTGGTTTTTCTCTTCTTGTAGATTGTTAATCTTACAAAAGAATTCAGAATTGTAGTAGGTCTGACACCCATGTTGCTGGTTTAGATTTGGGGTTTGGGTTTGTTGGTTTGCCACCATCATTGATTGTTATCCCTTCACGATTTCCCATGTATATTTCATTATATTGTCGGGGGATATTTATACGATTTGATTTGGATCATGAAGTAAGTTGGATTTGATTCCACTAAGCCATTATTCTCATTCACTAGTTGAAAGGTATGCAACTTGGAAACACTCTCAACATTCCTTATATTATCTTTTTCGGTGAGAAAAAAACATGCAAATATGGTAAATGTGCTATAGAGGTTCTAAATGTTTCTAAGGTGATCACAGATCTTAGCAATGTTTAGCCTACTTCAAAATATCCACAAGGACACAACATTTTTGCCACGTTTTCTAAACTCTGGTCATGATGGGAAACATAATAGATGGTTGACCATCCAATGTAATAGGTTGTGCAATAGACATTCAAGCTTTGTGCCAACACCTAAGGACACTCACAAGATTATTAGTTTAAAGGAGATTCATGACTAGGACCACATTGAGTTCCAATGCTTACATCTTAACACATTCATCCCAGAAAACTTCTTCTACATGTTTCTAATTGAATTGAGAATTGTAGCACCTTATTGGTTAGAACATAATATTCCATTTGCTTGCACTCATTATATAAGCATCATTTATTCTACACTAGAAAGCAGTTAGGTTGATCTACAAGCATAAAGGTTGCTAAAGAAAGTTCAGTAGTATATTGTGAAGAGCATCATAAAAAATATGCACAAAGAAAAACAAATAACACAAGAGAATATGTCATACAAAATATGCACAAAGAAAAATAAATAACATAGGAGAATATTTTCTTTAATGAATAAGCAATAAGAATATACAACTACCATGATGATGATGATGGACGACTTTGCCATTCTTACTATAGACATGGAAAATTGACCGACACACTTGATCCTGATTACTAACATTATTTCGTCCTGAATCACCTTCTCAGGTTGTCATCACCTTTCATATCTTAATTAGGTAAAACATTATTTATTTAATTAAGTCATTCTCCCCTTTGTTGATTAAATTAATCAATTTAATTTAATTAATCCTCTATTTGTGTTCATTTAAATAATTCATTTTATTTAAATTAATTCCCTAAAGTCTTCTTATTAGACTGAATAAATTAAACCTTATTTAATTTAATCTAACATTGTCCCCTTTAGTTAAATAAATCAAATCATTTAATTAAACCCTTCCTCTCAATTTGATTTAAATCAATGCCTAAATTTAAGTCTAAACTGTCACATCTCCTAATTCCTCATTAAATTAATTAATCTTTAATTAATTTAATCCTAAAATATGTCATATTCTCTAGAGATTGCAACTTGCACAATAAATCAATTACTTTGATTTATTAAATTGCCTATTTTCTCTCAACATGGAATAAAGGAGGAATATTCCTTCAAATTTGAATTCAAATCCAAGTGGATTTGTCCTTCCAACAAAGCATTCACTCCCCTTACATGTCCTTGTGCATTGAGCCAAGTGACATTTTTTTCATTCTTTTTTTCCTCTCACATGTCATTTTCTCAATTTCAAATTCTAGCTAATATCATTTATTGGCACTTTGATCAAAATGTGCACAACCTTCAACCATTCACATCTTGACAAGTGGCACGTCGCCATTGGATGTTGAATGATCCCACATTGCTCAATTTCACTCTCTTCCAATTTGGAAATCTATAAATGAGAGACTCTTCCTCTCATTCATCATCCACAATTTGAATGCAATGTTACTCTCTTCACATTAAGAACTAATTTTGTCTACTTCATAGAAAGTGCTCATCATTTTATGGTTTCATAGCTAGTTTATGCCAAAATCTCATCAAGGAGCTACAACCATCACCAAATCATCATCAAGCTTACAAAGGAGTTGGGAAAGGGCCAATTTCTACACACAATTGGCACCGATTCCCCCATGGGATCAAAATTTTGCATCTTAAAATAGGATTTCATTGCTTTCTTTGTTCATCATGTCATTTTCTTTCCTATTTGAGCATTTCAAATGGATGTCATGGGGAATCCTTTTCTTAACTTGCATATTGATCTAACATTGTGTTTGTTTGCTATGTTTGTGTAGGTGTAGGATTGGGGTTCACATTTTCGTGCTAGAAGGAGGCCTAATTTGGAGAAATTCATCACGTTTTTCCAAAAATCCATGGTTTTTTGACATTTTTTTTGCCTACAAGGAATTGCACTGCTGTCAGACAAGCGGAGCTATATTACACCGCTCAAAATTCCAAACTTTGCTACCAGAGTCTTCTCGCCCACAAATTTCAAATTTACAAACTGCGTTGCGGGTCTCTAAACTCCAAACTACACCACTGGGCTAAAATAGCGCCGCTCTCAGTCACATGTGGTAGTATATTGCACCACTGGAGTTTCTAAACTCCACCACATTTGCTAACTGCACCACTGGGTGACAGTAAAAGGTTCAATTTTTTTTTTTTGACATGTGCCTTTTTGTTTTCAGCTTTTTGACCTATTAACCTGTTTGTTGTCTCTATATCTTTTGGTTTTTATCATTTTGTAGGTTAGGGCAAGAAGGAAAGCAAAGTGGAAGGATACATTATGACATTATTCTCATCTTATACCAAGTGTTTTTGAACACTTTAGTGTTGTTTAACACCCTTAGAGAATTCTCAATCTCTATTAAGAAATTTGTTATCTTCCATGCTTTAGTGAACACTAAATTTCCTTTTGAGCCATAAAAAGAACAACACAAATTTACTTTCAAAGTTTGCAAACAAAAGGCTTAAAAATAATTTTAGGACAAACTTACTAGAGTTGTTTTTCGGATTTAATAATTGAACAAGGCAAATCCCACATTTGATTGGTGCTATAAACAGAACTCATTTTTGCTTTGTGGACTTAAAATGAACAAGTGTTGTTTTTTTTTTGTAATTGTTTACTCAAAGTAATACCATCAAAAGGACATATGCACGCTTCTCTCGCACCTCACTGCGATCTTGAGAATCAAAATTCCTTTTGGTGATCTTAAGTTGAGTAAATCAATTACCTTCACATTTTATTTTGGGATTAAAATTGAGCAAAACATCTTGCGAGTTTGAGTAAACCTATCACATGTGTTCTCCTTTTATTTCTAAATGAAGGTTGATCAAACTATGAATATGTTTGCTCGCTTTTGTTTATCTTAGAGGGCCTACCTTGTGGGAAAAAGTAATCACCCAAGGGAACGACCCAATTGGTAACATACTAAGGACAAGTGTATTTCCAGCCAGGATTTAAGAGTGGGTATTGGAACAAGAGCTAGTATCTCACGGTTGGCTCTGATGATAAGGGCATCAATGGTCTCTTGCCACATGGGTCAACTCCTACGAATGGAAAATCCGAATTAAAACCCTTGTTTAGCAAAGGCCAAATCCCTAACTATTTTTTTGGTGCAAAAGGTCATGTCCTTTGAAGCCGCCCCACGTATACATGTGGATCTACTATAGAGATGAAAAATATGCCATGGGAGTTTCATGGGTATTGATGCTTGGCTAACTTGAGAAGTGTGTGTCACGGAGGGGAGCCAGTATGGTCAAGCATCTAATCATCCACACTGAATATGCGCAACTGGATTTATCCAAGTGGGAAACCAAAAAAATATTGTCTCTTCATCCTAGGGCTGTACATTTTCTTGGAATCAAAAAATACATTGCTTGGGTCTCAAAACATTTGAAAATGAACATTCACAAAAAGCTTCAAAATTTCAAACCCTTTGGAGGAAACACATATCCTTTGATGAATCTAAGTGCTCTTGCTTTCCCTAGGGATTATATCCTTAGAGGTTTCTAAGTGCTTGGGTTTAATCATCATTTGTTTCCACTAAAGTCAATCTAGGTAACTATACTCTTGAAACCTTGATTTTCACATAATGGACCTTGTGGAATGAAAAGGAATTGAGGCATAGACATTTAGTTTGAAATCATAATCAAGAAATTATTTTTGATAAAAGGAACTCATTAAACAAAGATAAGGAGAATTGGACCTCACACATGTGTTCTTTCAAATGATTTTCCATAAAAAAAAAATCCAAAAACCAAGGTTCAAGAAGATTAGCCCAAAATCTCATGTGGAGCATCTTGAAATGCTTCTAGAAGTTAGAGAAAGATTGGTATACAATTTATACAAGAAGGATTCAAAGAACAACCCAAGTTTGTATGAGTTCTATTATCAACATAATCCAACTCTTTTTCAAAGATTTGCTTTTCTCACATAGGAAGTATGACATGTTATTCAATACCAAAGTCTTGTAAGAAAGTGTCTCATCTAGGTCAAGTCTAGGATCAAAATCATCACTTTCACTTGTCTTTCAACAATCAAAATCAAATATCATCTCACCAACAAAATCTTGAGAACTTTGAAAAATTATTCATGCTAAACTTATAGGCAAAATCAACATCACCTTGTTTGACCTAATACACTTAGTCAAATTATCAATCCTCTTGAGAAAATTTACCTCTAGGATATCACAACTTCCTAAAGTTTACAAGTTCAAAATCACTTCATTTGGCTTAACACACTTAGTCAAATCATTCTCTTTTATGAGTTTTCTCTAGGGTAACACAACTTCCTAGGGTTTATAAGTTCATTATCATCTTGTTTGGCTTAATTCACCTATTCAAACTATCCTTAATCAAAATCAAATCAATTCAAGCCCTAAAAATTTTAGTATCCTCCACAAAGTGCTTCAAGAGTTTCATTCATCTGCATCATCCATCTCCCATTTATCTCATCCCCATCATCACTTTTGATCCTTAGCCTATCCTAGCTCTTCTCTTTTGTGCCTAAGATAAAGATGAAGTGATCTCTATTTTATGGTGCAAACAAGATCTTAATACAAGAATCTAAGGAAACATCAACTTCAAGTGACCTAAGTCAAATGACTCCCTAGAAGAATCTAGTAGAATCAAGAAATCCTCCAAAAAACTCCTCTCTACCATCACAACACCCTCAAGAGGAGGGTCATGTAGAGGACACCACTGATAATGAATTGGGAATGACGCAAGAAGAATTAGCTGAAATGGTTCAGAATCCTGAGAATCATAGAATCATCAATGCCATGTTGAAACTTAATCCCTCTCTATATATGCGTATGTTGACGAAAGAAGGGGACAAACTCCCTTCCGACTTTGAGATGAGTACCAATATGGAGAGGCCTCTTGTGATCACACCCCCGGTATCACTCTTGAACATCACTTAGGATATTCCCCAAGTGATATCATCAATTGCTTCAACCCCACCAGTTGTTAACAAGGGAAGCACCATGCTTCATGAAATCCAAAAGCATCGCAATATAAACAACAAAGAAATAAATATCATCACCACACCGAATAACTCTATCCCAATAAATTCATTACACCCATATGTTCCACTTACTTTCCATAATCACATGGACTCATCCTCATTTCATGCAACACCAATCTATCCGCTGAATATACAAACTTCTCTCCCCATGATTTCGCAAGGAGAGGGTGGGTTGTTCGGGATAGGGGGAGTCATTGATCCTTCCTCGTCATCACTTTTACAAAGGAACACACCGTCATTCCCTCTATTACCACTCACATCCATATCACCTCTTGGGTTGGGTCTTCCCCCCCTACCCACCGCCAATTTTTCAAACCAAAGAAATCAAAGCATCATATCAAACCCTCTCATTTTTCCATCAACATCACAACAAATGGCAACCATCCAAGCTACCCCAATGGTCAACACATCCACCATTCTCCAAATATCTCAAAGCATGGTTTCCCAGGGACCATGCATCTCGATCACACCATCCACAACTCAAACCCCGATTGCCAGCATGATCATTCCAATCATCACAATGGTCAACACCATCCCCAATCTGCCACTGGTACCACCAAAAGTCAACATGATGAACTCATTCATCACCAGAATTCAAGCAGTTCAATAAGCCACCCATGAAACGGTACTTCAACAAAAACAAAAAGTTGCATAGCTGGCTAGTCAGCAAGCACAAGTACAATTAGCCGCCCAACAAGCCGCACAAGTAGCACAAGCAGCCCAACAAGCATAGGTCCAAGGTCAATCCCAAAATCAATAGGCGCAAGAAAAATACCATGCACAACTACAAGCAATCCATCAATAGGAATACCAACAAGCCCTGCAATATTTTTGGGCACAACAACAAGCTAAACAACAAGCTTTGCTAGCACAACAATAGCTAGACCAACAACAAGCTTTGTTGGTGCAACAATAGCTAGACCAACAACAAGCTTTGTTGGCACAACAATAGCTAGACCAACAACAAGTTTTGTGGGAGCAACAATAGTAGGACCAACAACAAGCTTTGTTGGAACAACAACAACAGGACCAACAACAAGATTGTTGGCAAAAATGCATGCATATCAGTAAGCCTTAAAAGCACAATAGAGCTTGCAAAAAACCCCCATCAATACCCCACCTATCAAAAAAACACAACAAGCGTCTCAAAACACATTCATCCCACCTCCTGATCCACAAAATAATGTTGCAACACAAATCAAAGTGCTCTCGCAACAAGTGTTGGACCTTCAATCAAGAAAAACAAGCAGAACGTCAGGCAATTTGTGCCCCTATCCTTTTGATAGAAGTCTTACAATGGTACCATTCTCAAAGGGATTTGAAATCCCCAAATTCAATAAACATAATGGAATGGGAAACCTTGAAAATCATGTCAGGGAGTTTCAAGTGCATTGCATGGAATTTGCATACAATGGCATGTATCTAATGTGACTATTTCCTCGAAGTCTGACAGTTCCTACCATGGAATGGTTCTCTCATCTACCCACAGGCATGAAAACATCCCAAGAAATGGTAGACGCATTCCTCAAAAAACTACGCATTCAACATGGGTACGGATGTTAGTCCGCAGGAACTATCAGCACTCAAAAAAGCAAAAGGAGAGCGATTCGCTTCCTTCTTGCAATAATGGCGATCCAAGGCCAACTAAAGCAAGTGGACCATTCTAGAAGAGCGACAAGTTTGCACTATCATATCCAATCTTGATGAAAACTTGGAGTTCTATCTAAAAATGCAATGCATTACAACATATGATCAATTGATCCCAAAATCGCTCAATATCGAAAGAGCCCTTACTATGCGAGGGGGCACATCTATGTTTCTTGCACAACAGGATAACCGTCCATCCACCAGTTATAATGATAAACCTCGCACATGGTCAAGGAATAAAAATTCCAAAAACGACGGAGTGGTCGACGCGAAGGTTGTCATCAGTGCTTCCAAGAAAAATATTCAAACCCATCATCAACCATAAAATCACAACCACAAAAATGTGCAACCCAATACAGTAGCACAACAACCACCACCTCTAAACAATCAAATCAATAATCTGAGCAATCAAGGAGGACCACCTCCCTAAAACAAGTATCCTCCCAAGTAGAAGTTCACGTCCCTTGGGGAGCCAATCGAATCTATAATGAAGAAATTGGTTTAAGAGAACCTTATCAAAATCTCCACTTCTGAGAAATATGGCGAACCCATGACAAAACCACCATGGCACAATGAAAATATCCTTTGTGATTTTCATGAAATCAAAGGGCATACAACCACAAATTGCAAGAGGTTGAAAAACATCATCCAAGATCTCATTGAGGAAAAAATCATAAATGTCGAGCAACTTGCCAACAATCAAGATCTCAAAATATACACGAATTTGATGCCTAATCATAATCAGGGAAATAATCAAGGAAACAATCAAGGAAATAACCAAGAAAACAAAAATGGAGAACAAAATTATGCTAATGCAAACCTTGTATATGAAGGCATCGTCGCATACATAGATGAAATGGTCACTGTCATTAGCGTCAAAGGAGCTAACGCTGATTGTGGAGTCACCACACATGGCATCAAGGTTAGTATTGTAGTGGCATCATAGCCATCTAAAACCCCCATCTCAAATACGAAGGTCATTCCCTATGATTATAATGTCATTGACCAGCTAAAAAGAACCCCCACTGAGATCACCATCATGGCGTTACTAAAAATTTTCGCTGCCCATAGGAAAATTCTTGATGAAGCATTAGTTGCATTCATTGTCTCTGCTAACCTTGATATGAAACAATTTCAGGCTATGGTTGGTAACATCATCACCTCAAATATCCTCACCTTCTCTAATCAAGATTTCCCCGCCCAACCATTTCACAACCGTGCACTTCACCTACAATTCCTGGTTCACAAGAAAAAGGTTAAAAGGGTCTTGGTGGATGGAGGTGCGGGCCTAAATATTTGTTCGCTTAAACTTATAAAGAACTTAGGAATCTTAGAATACTCCATCAACAAAAACAAAGGCATTACCATCAAAGCATATGATGACCAAGAAAGAATGTCTCAAGGCACTATCAAGATCCCAATCCAAGTAGGGCCATCTACTATGGAAACCACATGTTAGGTCCTCGACCTTGATTTTCCCTACAACATCCTCCTAAGATGCCCATGGATCCATGGAATGAAGGCGGTCGCCTCAACATTCCACCAATGCATCAAATATTCATACCAAAATGAAGAGGTCACAAGACATAGTGATCCGAAGCCATTCACCTATTGCAAAAATTTGGAGGCCAAGTTCTATAAAGTTCCCCAAGTGCCAAAGGATGATGAAGGCCCCTCCACTCCCTATGTGGATCCATCTAACCTCACCTCCACTTCTATGATAGAGACACCATCCATCCCCGACATATCCAACATCAAGCTCATGATCCAAGACAATGGGCTTGGAGATTACAGAATGAGAAAAAATGTTTTTGTTGTAGGAGAGTTACCTCAATCTCCTGGGTCACATGGATGACCTCAACCAGTTGAAACACTTGCCTACACTTTTAGGGCAGACCCTTCTATATTCCATTGTAGGGGGGATCTAAGTCAAGAAAATGTGGACAAAAGAGACATTTCAAACTCACTATACCAAGATGAAAGACTCGCACCCACCCTACCCATCGATGAAGCTAGCAGAGGATTGCAAATGATGCTTGGTATGGAATACAAGAGAAATGAAATCCTCAGAAGAAATAGTGATGGACGACTGGATTCCATAATTGTAGAAAGATGAATGAGAAATCATGGCCTTGGATGTACCTCTTTGAGTATAACTGTACATGGCAGAGGTACCCCTATTAGAGCAGTCAAGTCTCCCCCAGAATTATCAGCAACCGCCCTTCAATTACCCGTATCCATAGATCTCCCATAGATAATTTCACCTTCAACATAACTGATGTCTGTAGTAGTAGTGATGATGAGGATACCATAGAAAGTCTACCCACACTTTTTGAAGACTCCTCCTTACTTATGATTAGAACATAATCTTTTGAGTTAGACCACTAGCCCCACAAGATAAATCTGGTCTACCCACAAATCATCGACTACGTCCAACGAGGACCATCGGTTCTAGACACATTCAAAAAAAATGAGGCACTATCAAAATTCATGGGACTAAGGGATACAATACCATGTGGAGATCATAAAGCTAGATTTGACATCACCTTGGACACACAGGCCTATTATGGAGAGACAATTGAGTCCTTCAGTCGCAAAAGCAAAAGAATGAGAATAAGCTCAGGGTCATTGAGTGAAAACCACATTGTGGCACTCTCTAACCATAGAATAGTAAAAATAAAGAATGCATCCAATTGTGAAAACCTCTCTGAGGCACCAGAGGATGAAGGATTCAATCTAACCCCTACTGCACTTCATCAAGAGAAATCAACAATCTTAGCACAACAGTGTAATCCCATTAATTTGGGAACAGAAGCAACACCACACATCACCTTCTATGTTGAGTCACTTCTAATGGAAGAAAAAGAGCTCCTAGCATCATTCTTAAGGGAAAGAAAGGTAAAATTTGCATGGAGCTACGTTGACATGCTGAGACTTGATCCGGAAGTCGTGGTTCACCATTTAGCTGTCTACCCAGGAGCAAAGCTAGTGAGGCAGAAGTTGAGAAAGATGCACCCTTAGAGAGCCTTGCTAGTCAAGGTGGAATTACAAAAGCTCCTGGATGCTGACTTTATATGCCCAATTGATTATCTGGAATGGGTGTCAAATTTGGTGCCAGTTGCAAAACTGAATGGGGGCATCCGTATCTACACTAATTTTAGAGACCTAAACAAAGCATGTCCTAAGCGTGTCATCATTAACCAATTCAATGGTGAGTACCAAACAAAGGATGACAAGCTAAATCCATACAAGAAATTAGTGGAGAGCCTCAAAGAATTCTTCATTGATGTCACCTTTGAACAGCTACTGAGAGAAAACAACAGAGCAACAAATGCTATGGCCATAATTGGATTGCTCTTGGAAATCCCAAACAATGTTCCAAAATAAGAGTTTTTGGTAGAGCAACTTCTCGTACCGACATTCAAGGTACCAGAGTCTGAATTTGTGTGTGAAATCATTGGTCCTAGTGATCCTTGGTATCACGACATCTATACGTACTTGAGAATAGGCATCCTCCCAGCTGACATAATCCCAAACCTTAAACGAGCCTTTGTCAAAAGGTCCTTATGTTTTTTCATCCTAGGAGAAACCCTCTATTGTAGGAGCATTGAAGGAACCCTATTGCATTGCTTAAATCCCGAGGAAGCCCTGACTGCTCTAACTGAGGTCCACAATGGAATTTGTGGTTCATACTCAAGTGGTATAACCTTGGCTAAGAAATTGCTGAGGACCGGGTACTACTGGCAAACAATGGAAAGAGAGGCACATGAATTTGTGAAAAAGTGTTTACAGTGCTAGCAACATGGCGACCTTATTCATGCACTAGCTCAAGAGATTCATCCTATTATTACACCTTGGCCCTTTTCGTAGTGGGGGCTTGATATCATCGGAAAAATCACCCCCACCTTAGCCAACGACCACAAATTCATCATCACCACCAGGGAGTACTTTACAAATTGGGTCGAAGCAATTCCCATGACCTACATAACCAAAAAGAAGATATCCAAGTTCATCTTGAACTACCTTGTTTGTTAATACGGTGTCCCTTAATCCATTATCTCTGATAATGGGACACCTTTCAAGAATCAAGATGTGTGTGACCTTTGCCACAAATTCAACATCCAACATCGCCTTTCCACTCTGTATTACCCACAAGGCAATGGCCAAACATAAGCCACTAATAAAACTATCTTGAAAATCCTTAAGAAAATAATCAATGACTGACATCTGCAGCTAAATTCTACCTTATGGGCCTACCACACCAACATTTGCATGCCAATAGGTGCCACCCCATTCTCCCTGGTCTATAGATCATAAGCCATCCTCCCAATTGAGATTGAGGTCCCATCATTAAGGATATCACTCTAGAACCTCATTACATATGAGGAATATCGAGTGTCAAGGTTAAATGAGTTGGAGTTATTAGATGAACAATGCATGGATACCCTTAACCATCTACAAGTCTATCAGAACCACCTAAAGTGAAGCTACAACAAGAAGATAAGGAGATGCACCTTCCAAGTTGGCAAACTTGTGTTGAAAGAGAACCAGAATAACATACCAAACCCATAAAGCAAAGGAAATTTTGATCTCAACTGGTTGGGACCTTTCATCATCACAACAAGCTATAAATTAGGGGCATACCAGTTATCAACACTAGAAGGTGAGCCTCTGCAGGATCCCCTGAACAACTCCCATCTCAAAAGTTTTATGCCTAAAATCTTACAGGGTATAAAACCAAAAAGTACAAAAAAAATCAAAAATAAAAAAAAAATTCTTGAAAAAATAGTCACTTTGATAAAAACTTGGCAAACAAGCATCTCGGTGACAATAAAAATGAAAAAATACAAAAATTCAAAAAAAAAAATCAGAAAAAGGATTGAAAATAGTAAAGAAAAAAATCGTCCTCTAGTGAAAACCACTTCGATGGTGCTTTAGACAAGTACCTTGGTGAAAACCTAGCAAACAGGTGCCAAGCGTAAATAAAGCATTCTCCATCCACCAGGACCTTCGTGACTCACCTATCCATTACATTCCATTTATCCTTCAACCATCCATTCGCAACCATACCATATCCTGATCTTGTGCTCATATCATATTCCACCCTTGTACTATTTGGCATATTCCTAAGGTCAGTTTGTCCTACCTATATCGAAGTAGTCTATCACATCATGCTGGGGGCATGTTCCTATACCTACATCAGATCAGATTTGTGTATATTCTTGTGATCTTCTTTAAACATCAAAAAACCAAAAAACAAAAAACATCCAAATCATATAAAAATCAAAAAGTGGCATCATCTTGTCTGAACTATGTCATCTTTGAGCTTGAACATAGGCAAGGTTGATCTTTGATCATCCACCGAGACCCCCTAGGTTAGTCCTTTAGGCATCTGTCGTGATGGCAATCCGTTTGCCCATCTTTCTCATCATTGAGTCAAGTTTGTCGTCAGTCGAACTACGTGGTCTCTGCGTGTATAACATAGGCAAGGCTAATCTATGGATTAGCTCCTGAGACCCCTAAGATAGGTCTTTAAGTTAGCCTCTAGGTCTAAAATCTCGAAAATACCAAAAACATTTGTAAAACATCTCAAAAATCCAAAAATTAAAACAACCTCAAAACATTTTGAAAACATCAAAAACATCCAAATATTTGAAAAACCCAAAATGGTGCACCCATGTCATCTCATTTTCACCCACAATAATCATCATTCCTAATAAATCAATCATCACCTTCATCCTTTGGTGAGTCAGTCAGAAGCAAGTCTAGTAGGTTCAAAAGTGAACAACCTAATCGTCAAAGTCTCAAGTCTAGGTCAGTAATCAAGCAAGTTGATCAACTCGGAGTATCAATAGCTTCTCATCCAATCAATATGATCAAAACCATGATCACAAAATGTCATAGGATGCATCCTTCCTACACTGGACATTAGCATTAATTATCACCTTAGTTTAGTCTTGGCTAGCGGTACGAAGAACATTAGTTTGTTTGTTTAGTTTATCTACTTTTGTTTTTACTTATCTTATTTTGCGCTCATTCCAAGGACCTCTCAATGATGCCTAAACAAAACAAGTTTAGAGAGAAGTGAATAGGGAAATGATCATTTTCTTTTTTATCTACTTTTCTTTTTGGATACTCTTGCAAAATAACTTATTTCATGTGTACCTTGTTTGGTTTGTAGGGAAGATGTTTTAGGTGTTTTGTTGACCACATAGGAAGGCTTGCTTTTCTATGTTTTGGTCCGAGATGTTTAGAATGTCTGAACTACATCTTGAATAAGGTTTCATATGCTAAGTGTGAACAAGAATACTCCTATCTGATTGGCGAGTCAAATTCCATCACGCTAGGTACAACGCCATCCTGATTCTTTATACCTTTATTCATCAAACTTATGTGTGTCATCAAACATAAAGTAATTGGCCCTTTGAAAATCCTGACTCCATACTAACATTGTACCATGACAGTTAATTATAACATCACTAATGGATCTTCCCTACATCCATAAATCATCGAAAAAAGTGTATATCATATCATATCGATCATACCACATCATATGAACTCGCACTATCATCATCTTAAGTTATGAAGAATAATATAGATTTGTTATTCTAAGTATCTTAAGAGATCATTGCATTACATTCATCCCATAATATTGCACTTATCATTAAGGGAATAATAGAAATCATTAGCATCCATTATCATTACATAATCGGTCACATATCATTTGCATCATTAATCATTTGCACAACAATACATAATAAATTGCATACATTGCATCCATACGATTGTGATCAAAGTGCATAGATAAATACAAAAAGAAATGCATCCATAATCATCATCACATCATATAGAAACATACATCATATTGCATGAATATAAATTAAAATCATTTCATAACATCTCATAGCACATAGGAAATTAAAAAGAATCCATACATCATAAATAGAATCATCTCATATATATCATAAAAAATGTACAACTGTCAGTGTACAAAATTGGATCAATTGTATACATCAAAGTACATGATACAATAGGGGCAATAATCAGAGCCCATAGATCAAAAATACAAAATTGTTTGTGATCAAAGGGCTAACCCTATTGGCTACTACCCTCTCATGCCTGCCTCTCGCCATGGTCCTCGGGAGGCCTCATCCTTGTTTGCCGTGAAAATTTCAGCACCTGACCTGTTGGTGGAACTGCCTACCTATAATGCTGATAATAGTACTTGGCCTCTTTGACCACCTCTTGATATGCCCTCAATGATATTGACCGGCCTTGAGAGGATGAGGTTGTACTCTCTATTTGCCTCCATCAACCAATCTCCCAATCCCTCTTGGATCGAGCCTGGTCCCTCTCAGCAGTAACTGTCAAAACCTGCTACCGAGCCTGATCTCTCTCGGCTGTCAAGATATGTATCTAACCCTGCAACTACTAGATCAGTGCATCTCTATGATTGGGTTACCCTAGTGGCTACAGATCTGGGACTACTCTATCCCCATCTCTAGGCTAATCATCTTGTGTAGGAATCTCACGAATCTCTACCCGTGGTGGTGTCAATGTCCATGGGCGTGCCTGGTCCCATAGTGGTGTCTGATGTGGAGGAGGGCACCCTCCTTCCCTGTCCCCATCACCATCTCTATCACCATCGCCTCTGCCTCCCTATCCTCTGCCCCTGCTGGCTGATCTACCTTTCAGCCTCCGTTATGGAATAACTGTGCCTAGAACTATTAATTGGAGAGGAGGCCTGAACCAAGCTCTATACACCTGGGTAACCCCTGCATCTTTCAGCCCCTGATCATATGGCCATGGCCTGGCCACTAGCTACCTAAATGAGGCTACTACCTCCAGTGCTGGAATCAACTAGCCCCATGCTGTCTCTCTCGTACTACGAGTGAAGATTGCCACGTACTTATCATCTAGCCTATCCTGAACATCGTTGAACTGCCAGGACACCCTATCTGGAAGGTATCGCACTATCATGGTGTGCTCTCGGCCCTACATCCATCTATCCTGCCGAAGAAAGAATAGTTGCTCGAGATCATGATACCACAGGCCTATATCCATCCAGGGCCTCCAAACAAACTCTCGCATCTCATCAAGAACTCACCGCTAATCGACGATGCCTCTGGTACCTATATGAGTAAAGTGAATCTGGGCTCCCCCATACCACCAAATGATAGGATTATCAATATCCAAAACAATCGGTGTGACATACAGATGAAGTACTAGAATCCGCTCCCATGCCCAAATGTGTAGCAAAGTAACTCCGGCCCTGAGGGCCTTGCTATCAAGATATGAAAACTCATGCAAATCCCTATATAAGGAAGCCAACATCACTGGCCCCTAAGCAAAGCACTCCCTGCGGATGACCATCTACTCCTATGCCAGTCCCTAGCCTGGACTAAAGTATTGGCCCCGTCGATGTCGTGCCACAAGACCTGAAATGATGGTTGCAACAATCAACCTGTAGGTGGGAAATGCACCCTGGTATCTCTCCAAGTTAATCTGTCCTGTGAAAAAATGGATCTCATCGTGAGCCATCACATCATAATAGGAATCTCTACTGACATCTGGATCATAAATAACTGTGGCTCCACGGATGGGTAGTCATAGGATGTGCCAGACATCCTCAAGAGTGATGGTGGCCTCTCTAGTAGGAAGATGGAAATAAGAGGTCTCACTATGCCACCACTCAACTGGGGTTGTCATCATACCCAAGTGGGTCCGAACAGGAGGAACGTACGCAATGAACCAGAGGCCAAGAATACCAACTTGCTCCTAAGGGAATGTGTGCATACCCTATAATCTCTGCAGCACCGACCATCGGTGCTCCCTTGAGTGAAGTATATCAAGGTCCTCCTGCACAATGGAAACCATCGCGTCAAGTCTCGTAAAAAAAATCTGCCTTCCACATTATCTTTTCACATTTGAAACAGCAAATGCGGCGCTGTTTGCAAATGCAGTGTAGTTTGCAAAGTTCTAAATTGTGCCACCACGGTGAAGTTTCACAAATCCTAAATTCCTAAGTGCGCCGCATGGGCCAATTTGCGAATGTGGCTGATTTTGTGCTCAAACCCTAATTCCAAGCTGCACCACGCAACCCGATTTGCATATGCGGCGGAGTTTGAAAGAAAACCCTAATTTCCTAACTGGCTTGCAGCAGTGCTATTTTTATATGTGACACTATTTGAGGTCATGCGGCATCGATTGATCATTTACAACAATGCTATATAGCACTGTTTGACCTAAAGTTGACTTGGACCCTATTAAATGCACATGCCTGGCCTATGTACCATGGGTCCTATGCCGACTGGCCGCTGGTGCACTCCTACCCTCTTTGACACATGCTTGGGGAGCTATTGTTGTGCCATCTCGATTGGGACTCAGAGCCTAAAGTGCAAGAATCTCTAAAGGCTAAATGTGCAGATGAATTGAAAGTGACCCCTCAAGGTCTATTTAAGCCTACAAATTAGGGTTTTTTGACCTAGTTTGACAATCCAGCTAGGGTTTTGGTCCCCTGACTCCATTTTTTCCCAATTGAGGGCCATGTTGCATCTTTTGTGGAATTTTAATGTGATTTTTGGCATCCTGGGGTTTTTTTGGACCTGTCGGGCACCTTGTCCTCCTTTTTTGTGAGATCATCCAAAAATCAAAATTTTTGTCTGATCTCTCGAGGGGGCAACATATCAGCATAATCCTTCTGTTGGGGCAGTAGTGGGGCATTTGAAAAAAATAAAATAAAATTGAAATTTGATCACAACATTTTATTATTTGAACCAATACGACAAGTGCATTGCTTCAAAGAGGGGCAAAATGTGGACATGGAAAATTGACTGACACACTTGATCCTTATTACTAACATTGTTTCATCCTGAATCACCTTCTTAGATTTTCATCACCTTTCATCTCTTAATTAGATAAATTATTATTTATTTAATTAAGTCATTCTCCCCTCTATTGATTAAATTAATCAATTTAATTTAATTAATCCTCTATCCGTGTTCATTTAAATAATTCATTTTATTTAAATTAAGTCCCTGAAGTCTTCTTATGAAATTGAATAAATTAAACCTTATTTAATTTAATCTAACATTGTCCCCTTTAGTTAAATAAATCAAATCATTTATTTAATTAAAATCTTCCTCTCAGTTTGATTTAAATCAATGCCTAAATTTAAGTCTAAATTGTCACATTTCCTAATTCCTCATTAAATTAATTAATCTTTAATTGATTTAATACTAAAACATGTCACATTCTCTAGAGAATGCAACTTGCACAATAAATCAATTACTTTGATTTATTAAATTGTCTATTTTCTCTCAACATGGAATAAAGGAGGAATATTCCTTCAAATTTGAATTCAAATCCAAGTGGATTTGTCCTTCCAACAAAGCATTCACACCCCTTACATGTCCTTGTGCATTGAGCCAAGTAGCATTTATTTCATTCTTTTTTCCCTCTCACATGTCATTTCCTCAATTTCAAATTCCACCTAATATCATTTATTGGCACTTTGATCAAAATGTGCACAACCTTCAACCATTCACATCTTGACAAGTTGCACATGGCCATTGGATGTTGAATGATCCCACATTGCTCAATTTCACTCTCTTCCAATTTGTAAATCTATAAATGAGAGACTCTTCCTCTCATTCATCATCCACAATTTGAATGCAAAGTTATTCTCTTCACATTAAGAACTAATTTTGTCTACTTCATAGCAAGTGTTCATCATTTTATGGTTTCATAGCTAGGTTATGCCAAAATCTCATCAAGGAGCTACAACCATCACCAAATCATCATCAAGCTTACAAAGGAGTTGGGAAAGGGCCAATTTCTACACACAATTGGCACCAATTCCCCCATGGGATCACGAGTTTGCATCTTAAAATAGGATTTCATTGCTTTCTTTGTTCATCTTGTCATTTTATTTCCTATTTGAGTATTGCAAATGGATGTCATGGGGAATCCTTTTCTTAACTTGCATATTGATCTAACATTGTGTTTGTTTGCTATGTTTGTGCAGGTGTAGGATTGCGGTTCACACTTACATATATGTACATATATAAACAATTATGTTATATATTTAGATACATTACTATAAACATGATAGACTTGTCAACAATTATGTTTTCAGTTTGTTCCAAACAAAAATTACCTCAATAAGTTGATTTGATCTTCTCATAAGCCCTAAAATTTTCTTTTAGTTAAATTACCTTGTTATTTCCTAAGGACTCTCTAGGATTGGAGATTTGATTTCATTGTCTTTCTTTGTTATAGAAGTTGTGACTTCCAAATTGATTCTTATTGGTCATACTGTTAGTTTTAGGATCAGATATTAAATAAGCAGATATAGAACAATTTTAAACAATTTGACAAAACATATACCCTGGGTAAACCCTCCAACTTGAGGGAGAAAAACCCAACAACAATATATCTCTTATATATTGAATAATGGAAAGCAATTCACTTTTACAATCAGGCCAAATACAAGGCCGAATTGACCAGCACCACACTTGATGCAATCTCAAACAATAATATCGAACTTATTCAATGAATCGATCCGCTGAATGTAAGACTTGACTTCTTGCTAAGATGTGAACTTGAACAAAGATGAATGAATATGAAATGAATGGAGAGTGAGCACCTATATATACAATATATCGCGCCTCTTCATGAAAGGTTGGTTTGCTCATTAAACAATGTGTCTCTTCACTATAGTCGACCTCCTTTGAAATGAGTAATATAAATATTAATTACAAACAAATGAAATTGCCTCAGTAAATAAATAGCCGCTGGCTATATTTAATTTATTGCTTTGATAAAATCGTTGTTGAAATTATGAGACCCACGACTACACATCAACACATAGAAGTACATCAATATTTTCCCCTTTTCATTTGCTTAGTAAATCTTGGGTAAAGTTATGGTGCCGGATAAGTGTGAATCACAACCTTAACATTTGTAATCATGGACTGTCCTTGTATGTATTTTCTAATTGTTATGCTACAACTTTACCACATTTCAACTGAATTATGGGCCATCTTGTTGTGGTGAGGGGTTTTTGAATCTGAAACACAATTATAGGAATGCCCCTATTACCATTAATGTTACACCACATCCTGTTGGATCTTTCTTTCATTTGGATTTATAATTTTTTCTCTTTTTCTTTTGTTCTTTGGAAATTTTGAATCTTCATAAAACTATAACTATCAAATTTGTATATGGTATTTCAAGTTGTAGATGAATTAGTAGCAGAGTTTGTAAACCCTAATAGTGCACTTGTTTCTCTTGATTAGGTTAGATTCTTTATCTAATGGACTTTTTGAGTTGTTAATGTATTAAAAATGCTCCACTTGTGTAGGTAGCTCATTAAATCCTAAAGTGGGATCTGTAGTATTTTTTATTGCAACTCTTTAACATATTTGTAATTGAAATCTTACAACAACAATATGATGAGAAAAACATAAGGCAGAGGGTGTATGATGCTCTCAACGTACTCATGGCAAAGGATAAGAAGGAAATTCAATGGAATTGGCTACCTAGCACAAGCCCTAATGACCTTGAGCAGTTGAAGGTTTGTTTTGTACTGGCTTGGATATTATTTTTGTATAACAATATAAAACTAAATGCAACGACTTTCCTAGCAAAATTGATGTGGATCAGGGAAAATATTTTTCCTCTTATAGTATTTTAGGGTTTTATGTTCAATAAGTACTAATGTTTTGCAACAATTAATGTATGAAGTTGTGAGCAGGTAGACCGCTTGGGGGTGAGAAATAGGATTGACAAAAAAATGGTCTATTTACAAGAACTTGAAGAGCAGGTACATATTATAATTTATTGTGGATTTGATGGTGTGACCTGTAATTTACTATTCTTGTTTGTAATAATATAAATTTGTGCAGAAAACTAAAGCCAATCAACCTAAAAAAAATGAATCGTGATATTTTACAATCACTATATATTTATTTTCTCTACTTGCTAGTTAAACTTAACCTTTTGTTGAAAAATCAAGCTATTGATTTGAATTTTGAATGGTTGACGTGTTGAACTTTTTGTTGACAAACTAGCTTAGAGAGTTCTCTGCTGATAATGTTTCTTCTTAGTCTTACTGACAGTTGCCTTTTTGTTTTTATAGATAATATGTATTCAAAATCTGGTGCAACAAAATGAACACTTGCATGTTTCAGGAAATAATTCATTTGGGGAAATGTATTTACCATTTATCTTAGTTCAGGTGAATTTTCTATTTAAGTCTTGCTAAAGTTGCATCTAGACAGTGTGCATTGCTTTTGATTTTACAGTGTTATATGTATACAACTAGAATTTGGATGGTAGTGGTGTTTGGAAAGTAGAAAATACTTTTTGTGCTAATAACTTACAATGTAAACAAAGCTTATCACACTAGCTGGACTATTTTTGGACTTTTTGAGTTTCATGGCTTGCTTTTGAGCCCTTTTTGCAACACATTGTGTATTAGGTTTGACTTTAGTTTATTCTATTGTATTGCTACTATGTGTAGATATGTGCTAGAAATGCCTTCTACACATATAGTTTGAGAGGTTTCTTATATTGTTTTTGTTTAGTATCAAGCTCTATGATGAGTTTGATTTAAGTGTGTTATAGTCAATTGTTTGAGAGGTTTCTTTCATAGTTTTTATTTAGTATCAAGTTAACTATTAATCTTGAATTTGTTGTGATTATCATAGGGCTGAGAGTTGAACTAGAGAGGTTGGCATGAGAGTGACATTAGGCATACTTACAAAGGAAGACCAAAATTTAAATCTCTTAACCTTCTCCATCCATAGACCAAAAAATAGATGCTCAGATCATGCACTTATGGACACATCAACAATTTTGAGTATAAAACAAAGTAAATTGTGCCAACAATTGGGAGAAAGGGTTAGAAATAAGTGTGGACGATCAGTAGATCAATTATCAAACTACAGATTTCTTTAGGAAAATTGGTTTAGCTTTTATGTTTCATGTAATGGTCGACACTTTGAATATAACACTCAATTCAACACAAATTTTAATCTCACAGGTATGATTAGCATGTTGCATCCTAATGATGTGCACCCATTGTATTTTTGTTTCAGGCAATGAGGCATCCTTTGAAACAAGGGAACATTCTCTTCAGAATTTTTTATATATTTTTTATTTGTAAACAATTATAATGCAACATGATAGGCATGTATTGATATTTTTACCATGCATTGTTGATTGGGTTCCTCATATGGTTGTAGATAGATCTATCATTTTCCTTCTAAATGTGTGATATATCGAATGTTTATGTTTCTATAGGATAGTTTAAATAGGTCTTGTTCATTTTCTATCTGACAATACTTATATTTTGAATTGCAATTCAGACCCGTCCACATGCAACAATTGAAGTTGAAATCTCAGAAGATATGCAACTAGTTCACTTTGACTTCAATAGGTATGTTGTGATTCCCATGCAGGTAAAAATTTGTTTGTATAAGCCTCATGTATGATTGAGTTTATGCATTTAGCATTCTAGTTCAATTTCTTTACAGGGGTGGCTAGTAACATGATTTTGGTAGAGAATAAATTGTCTTTTTTGGGTGTTAGGACTGTAGAATCCTCTACATATGACATTTCACTTCTACATCTATTTTAGTGTCTTGAGAAGGCTAGCTAACACTAACAAAATTCATTTTTTTGGAATTATGGTTTTATAATTTTAGCTCATCAATCTCATGTTTGTTGTCATTGATGTTTTTGCAGTACACCTTTTGAGGTTCATGATGATGCATATGTGCTCAAAGCAATGGGGTTTTCTCTAAAGTTGCCAAATGATGGTGCCAATTTTTCCAATCATGATGGTTATCCAAATGGATCTGCTCTTGGTGAAAATACCTTGCATATATGTAACATGAACCGACAAACATTTCCATCTCATTCTTTGAGGGCAACAGGTGGTTCTTATTCAATGTCTTGTTCTGCTGGGAAAAACTACACTTCCCCACCTGTTCCAGGAATATTAAAAGCACGTGTCAAGCATGAATCATGATTCTTTTAATTATGGTCCATGATCTTCTATCCACACCACTTTGGTTTTGTCATTGTATTCAACTTGGAGGTTATAATTATATATAGGACTTTATATTGAATAATATAAATAAAATGGAAAAGAATAACAACTTTAACAAGAGAACACAATATATGACTACTGCTTATTTCCAATTCTTAGATAATCTAGCTATACTAAAACTGAAGCACAACCCTCCTTGCATATCAACATTAATATAGAAGCACAAAAGGTATTAAAATTTATTAGTTCAAATGTGTGTAATAACATACATTTGAAGGATTTTTATTTTTTTTAAAAACTGTAGACATTCGTCAAAATTTCGACAAACACCTTTTGACGAAGTTTCTATTTACATGCGATGATATTTTTGTCACAATTTCAACCATATTTTCGTCGCATGTACAACAATTTTGTTGGAAGTTTTATAGTTCATCGCAAGATGTTTGTCGAACGTCGCATGTACAACAATTTTTGACGAACGCTGGTTCCATTTTTCGTGGTGATGATCGACGATGTTGGGTTGGGGTTTCGACATTTAAAAGTTCATCGAAAAAGCGACTAATTTTTTTTCGATGAAATTTATATGAGTGTTTCGTCAGTATTTCGACAATTGTTTGTTCGTATTTCAACAAAGATTTGACATAATTTAGAGTCAAATACAGTAGTTTCAGGCTTTAAACCTTAAAATATTTTGAAACATTCCTTAGCTTAAGGTAGATTAGGGCAGCCTATTGTTCTTGACCCTCCCATAACTTGGGGACCTGAGCAGTTGGCCCCCCTCTACATTTTGATGAACCTGACGTGAACTATTTAGGTTCTATTTCGTAGTGTTGAAGGAATTTTCTCTCATGTTCTAGGTGTGTTGTAGGTGTGTGCATTGTAGGGTGCCTAGCCTTGCAACCCAACCTATAACCCTTAGTGGTGTAGTTAGAAGAGTCCCTAAATATTGTGAAGAAAAATCTAGAATAGGTCACTGTCTAATTGTTTAACCCTTGGGAGCTTCTTAGAAAGTCCTTTCCAATGTACGTAGAAGATGGATTCTTTCATGCATATTCCCATTGACCCATTTGTGCATCCTATGAATGGGTCTCTTGCTATAACCTTTACATCACATGACTTGCTGATGAATGCAAATAGAGAACCCTCTCCTCTATACATTCTTGCTTGTATCAATGGGAATATCGGTATTGGTTTTCTCATTGATCCTATGTGTTGAGTTAATGTTATTATAGAGGAGATCATGCTAACAAAAGTTTTACAAAAGGATAGGTATGATGAGTCTAAAAGCATGATACATACGCATGATGGGATTTCCATCCCTCCCATCAAATTTATCACCCTTTCAGTCCTAGTTGGGCCTAGGACTTTGAATGCCCTTTTCGATATTATCCTAGAGTCTAACTTGTTTAGAGTGAATCTAGGAATTCCTTGGCTAGTTTCCATGAATGTAGTCCCTTCAGTTATCCATAAGTGTTTGAAGTTCTCCCATGATGGCTTTGTGCACATTGTGCATGACATTGGGTACAAACCCCTAGTGTCATGTGGGGCCTATTCATTAGATCACTTTTGGCCTACCCCTATTGGTTCGCTTCATCCTAGGATGTACCTATTGTATCGCACTTACATAAAATACAAGAATGGGGGCATAGCGTCGAAGGTGACATATCCTCCTTCTCCTTATGTTATTTCAGTTAAGGCTTCTTTGATAGGACAACAACAATCTACTCCTTCCTCTCAAAAGGAGAAGGGGAAGTGTTCTCATGCTTAGTAGACTTCTTCTTCCTCTTCTATTGTTCCACCTACTCCTACCTCTCATCCTACTACAACACCTTCAATATCTACCCCCTTGCATCTCTTGGGGAGTTCGATGGTTCCCACTTGGAAAAATGCCAAGTGTCAAGTGTTCAACCTTCTTGTCTTTCCCATGATTCCATGGCCCATCCTATATGGTGTGGAGAAGGATCCTTGTGGAGTCGCCTCTGCATCTCGACCTCTGTGGCCTCCTAATACTCCTGCTCCTAGGGTAGTGAATGGGAAGAGGCTCATCACTAAGGTGCTTGAGTTTGCTTCTCCATAGGTTGTTGTTTCCATTCTTGCATCTCTTCCTACTATTTTTGTTCAAGAGTCACTCCCTTCACTGACAATGGTTTTGATGGACACTCTGATAACAGAACATGAGCCTCTTTCTCCTCCTCAAGTTGCAGCCTCTAGCTCTTGGAGCTGAAGAAATCACCTTCTGCATGAGCATAAGCATCGAAGGTGATGGCAGTCATGGTAGGAGGGTCCTCAAAGAGAATGATCTAGGTCATGCAGCTAGAGTAACACAGCAAAATCAACACAAAATCTAGAGGAAAATGAAGATAAATACATTCTTATTATCATGAAATTCAATTACAGATAGTCGGCCACATCGGGGCGTACAGATTTAGCTCACAAGCCTGCTTACAACATGTTAAAAATACAATACTCATACATACGAGCAAAAATTCTATAGATCAAACACTATATACATCCTAATATACTTGGTTGTCCTTCTTCCATTCTAATGATTCATTACAATATTTATATCATACCCACGGGTCAAGAAACATTTATGTCAGCCAAAGATCATTACAATCTCTGATGAAGAAAATGTAATGTGCGTAAGAACAGGTCAGCCTCAAATTTGAAATTCTTACATGGTAGATGCACATGATGAAGTGTGGACCTAAAATCAAGGTTGGGGACACTCCATGGAACAATGAGAAAAACACCGTGAGGATCCACAAGTTACAGGAAGGATCCGCAATCGATCAAATTAGCCCTTAGGTTTTAAAGTTATTTCGTGCCAGTTCCAAAAAATAGTCACTCAATCCAGAAGCGATAACTTGCTGAAAAAATATCCAATCGAGCTAAAAACTTGGAATAAGGTGATTGAACATGTCCACAATGAAACCATAGGTATGTGAGACCTGGTGAGAAAATAGGAAGAAATACCGGATCTCCCAACTCAAACAAGAACAAAACTGAATGAAAATATTTTTGGTTGATGCAAGATTGCCAAGAACCAAGGATTCTCCTGCATCACACATCCCAGATTAATGAAAATTGAGTCCCTCACTTTGCTGGGGTTAAAGGAAAACCAAGATGGTCTACCTTAGTGTGAGAAATCCAAGAAGAATCCTCCATTGGTCTACCTTTCCACTTCACCAGATATTCTTTGTATTGTCTTCCACGAGTCTTTCTCCCATCTCTGACATCCAAAACCTCTTGTATCCCATCTGATTGTTGTTTAGGAATTTTTTCTTCCAATTTTTCTTTACTGTCTTCACTGAATTTTGCTTCATGGTACTGATGTAGATCTACAATTTTGAATGTGGGCAATATACCCATTCCATTTGGTAACTCTACTTCATATGCATTTCCTAAATCAAACTTCTTCAAAATACTACAAGGTCCAAACTTCCTCATCTTGAGCTTACTGTATGTGCCAACTGGGAATCTTTCCTTCCTTAAAGACACCATCACTTCATCTCCAACTTTGAATTCCTTATGTCTCCTCTTTTCATTTTCTCGTTCCTTATAATTTCGGTTCATATCTTCCAACTATTGCTTTACTTTTGTATGCACTTTCTTCATATGTTTTGTAAATTCCTCTGCTTCTGCACTTCTTTTATCTTCTTTACTAATGTCTCACAATTCTGATATACCTCTAGGATGAACTCTAGTAACAATCTCAAAAGGTGTCTTTCCTATGCTCGTGTTCACTAAATTATTGTAGGAAAACTCTGCTTGAGCAAGGGCTAAATCCCAACTTCTGATCTTCTCTCCAACCAAACATCTCAGCAAATTTCCCAAACTCCTATTCACTACCTCTTTCTATCCATCATTTTGTGTGTGAAAAGTAGAACTGAACTTCAAATCCATCTACAACTTCTTCCAAAGTGTCCTCCAAAAGTAACCAACAAACTTTTTATCTTTTTCTGAAACAATACTCCTAGGTAATCCATGCAATTTGACCACTTCCCTAAAAAAAAATCTGCTACATGTAATGCATCGGTTGTCTTCTTACAAGGTATGAAATGTGCCATCTTAGAAAATTTGTCTACCACCAAAAATATAATATCATTACCTCTCTGTGTCTTTGGCAAACCGAGTATGAAATCCATGTTGATATCCTCCCAAGGTCTTTCTAGAACTGTCAAAGGTTTGTATAATCCAACATTCTGACTACTCCCTTTTGCAACTTGACAAACACTGCAACTCTACACAAATTTCCTAACATCCTTTTGAATCTAGGGCCAAAAGTAATTCTCACTTATAAATGCTACTATTTGATCAACTCCAAAGTGTCTTTCCAATCCTCCACTATGTTTCTCTTTTACCAAATTATCCCTCATTGAAATTCAGGGTATAGACAACTAATTTCCTCTGAACAACATATCCTCCTAAATGAAATAATCCAACCACTGACTTCTATCCTCCCAAATGGGTTCTTTACATGCTCTCCAAGGTTCTACAAAATCCAGGTCTTCCTCATACAAGTTCTTCAATTTATCAAAACCTAATACCTCCACATTCATCTATGCCAGTAAATTCCTTCTTCTACTCAAAGCATTAGCAACTCTATTTGACTTTCCACTCCTATGTTTAAAAAAAAAAGTTTAACTCTGCAAGAATTCCACCCATCTCACATGTTTTTGATTCAACTTGCCTTGACTATTCAAGTATTGCAAAGCCTAATGATCGGTATACAAAACAAACTCCTTAGTCAACAAGTAATGTCTCCACTTCTTCATGGCTTGAACTATGGTATAGAACTCATGATCATACATTGAATACCTCTTCCTTGCATCATTCAACTTCTCACTGAAATAAGATACTGGTCTTCGTTCTTGATTTAACACTGCTCCAATTGCATTCCCACTTACATCAGAGTCTACCTGAAATACCTTACTAAAGTCTGGTAAAGCCAACACAGGCTGCTCAATTGCCTTTTGTTTTAACAACTCAAAATTTATGTTTTCTCTAGATGTCCACCTAAAATCCTTCCTATCTCCTCTCATTGTTTCTATCATAGGGCTGAAAATAGAACTGAAATTTCTAATGAACTTTCAGTAGATACTAGCCAATCCATGAAATGATCTTACCTCTCCAATGCTTTCAGGTGTAGGCCATTCAATAATCACTCTTACCTTCTGAGGATCCATCTTCAATCCATCCACTGGTATCAAAAATCCCAGATATACCAATTCTTCCTTCATGAAACTACACTTCTTGATGTTTATCAACAACTGCTCTTCTCTCAACCTCTGCAAAACTTGTCTTATATGCAACAACTATTCTTCTCTAGTCTTATTGAAAATTAAGATGTCATCTAAATAGACAATCACAAACTTACCCAAGAATTTCTTCAATACCTCATTCATCAACCTCATGAAAGTACTTGGTGCATTTTTCAATCCAAAAGGCATTACCAACCACTCATACAATCCTTCATTTGTCTTGAATGTTGTTTTCCATTCATCCCCTTCTTTGATTCTGATCTGATGATTTCCACTCTCCAAATCTATCTTGGTAAAGTACTTAGCTCCACTCAAACAATCCATAATGTCATCCATCAACGAAAAAGGAAATCTATAATTCACTGTGATCTTGTTTATAGCTCTAGAGTGTGTACACATCCTCCATTCTCCATCCTTCTTAGGTGCTAGCACTTCAAGTATTGCACAAGGACTTAAGCTTTCGCTGATCAAACATTTTCTCAACAACTCTTGCACTTGTCTGTTCAATTCTTCATTCTCTGTTGGTTTCATTCGGTGTGTTGCTTTATTAGGTAAACTAGCTCTATGAATTAGGTCCATGCAATGACTAATACTCCTTACATGTGGAAATCCATCAAGTACATTATCTCAAATGATAGCTTCATATTCTGTCATTAACTCCTTTATCTCCTTAGGTTGTCCTTCTACATGATTCAAATCTTACACCTTCTTAGCCACCAAGGGATAACACATGTTCTCATGTCTCAGTCCATCCAGAAATCTCCTGCCATCAACCAAAAAAATTGTAGCAGTCGTGCAAACTTCAACTTTAGGAACGTCCTCCAATGGCAACAAAGTTTGCTTCATCCCATTAGCAACAATAGTGTATAAATTCTTCATTCCATCATGAATATCCTTTCTATCATACTACCAAGGTCTTCACAACAAAACATGGCATACATCCATAGGCATAATATCACAGAAAACTTCATCATGATAATTTACTATCTTCAATTTCACCAAACATTGTTCACTTACCAGTGTCTTATGCTCATCTTGAATCCAAGCTATCTGATATGGCTTAGGGTGTTTCAATCTTTCCACTGTCAATGATTACTTTACAACATTTATCAGCTACCTTGCATCTGGTTTGAAACAAATTCTTTCTCTACAACAGCTCCTTCTCCATTTCACTTTGACACAATACTCTTCTGTTCACCAATACTTCTCCTTCTTCTGGTTGATTCGGTGATCTAGCATGATCTTTTTCAACAAAGGTTGTTCTTATATTGTTCTCAGTTTTTCTTCTTGTCTCTCCCTGTTTGCATTCAAAGGTTCTATGTCCTTCTCCACCACATTTAAAGAAAGTTCCCTTGAATACTCTTTTCTCTTGTCCTCTATCATCTTTTCAATAAATTTCATTTTGGTAACCACCATATCCTCCTCTTTTGTAAGAGTTTCCATCATCTCTTCCGTATGAATTCTCATTCTTAATAACCTCCTTATCCTTGTTATGATCTGGGAAAGATCCTCTTACTCCTCTAGTAAAAATTCTTCCTCTCTCAAATCTTCCACCCCTTCCTCTCTATCTCTGCTCATGTCTTTTGTTTATCTTCTCTTTTGCTTTTAGGGAACATTGGTATGCTTCTTCCACACTCAATAACATAATCAAATTGATTTCATCTTGTATAGATGACCTCAAACCATTTACATATCAGGCTACATGCTCAATCTCATCCTTTGAGTGTCCAGATCTGATGTTCAACTTATAGAACTCCTCAGTATACTTTGTCACACTTGATTCTTTTTGTTTCAGATTTTGCAACTTCTTGAACAAACTAATTTGATAGTTAGCAGGCATGAACTTTGTCTTCAACTTATTCACCATTTGATCCCATGATCTTATCTTCTCCTTTCCTTTTCTTTGTCTATCTGTCTGCAAATGTTCCCACCAAAGGGATGCATGTTATCTCAACTTTGTACAAGCAAATTTCACCTTCTTCTCTTCTGGGGTACCTTCAAAATCAAATTACTTTTCCATCTCTATTATCCAATTTAGCAATTCATCTGAATCCAACTTACCATTATAATCCAGTGGATTAAAATGTGGCTTAGTGTTTACTCTAGTTAGGGCTCTTATGAACCTTTCTTCTCCTTGATCAACACTAGGTTGGTCTTCTCGTGCAACTTCTTCATCACTTACATCATCAACAAGTTGACCTCTCCTTTGGGCCATTTTGACTACTTCCAATCTAGCAGTGATTCCTCTCAACATCTCAATTACAGCTGGGTTTGCATTTCCACGCACTCCATTCCTATACCATTCCTTCTTCCTGCCATCTTTACACAAGTATTTTGTAGTTGTAGGTCGGATCCACAGTCTGCCACCCCACAAAAAATCTTCAACAAGATTGTACAAACTCTGACAATCTTGCAAGGAACGAATCTCGCTCTGATACCGGTCATGGTAGGAGGTTCCTCAAAGAGAACAATGTGGGTCGTGTAGCTAGAGTAACACAATAGAAGCAACACAAAATTTGGAGGCAAATGAAGATAAAGACATTCTAATTATCATGAAATTCAATTACAGACAATCAACCACATCCGAGCATACAGATTCATCTCATAGGCCTAATTACAACATGTTTAAAATATAGTGCTCATACATGCGAGAAAACATTCTATAGATCAAACTCTATATACATCCTAATCTACTTGGTTGTCCTCCTTCCATTATAATGATTCATTACAAGATTTATATCATATCCGCAGATCAAGAAATATCTGTGTTGGCCAAAGATTATTACAATCTCCGATGAAGAAAATGTAACGTGCACAAGAATAGGTCGGCCTCAAATATGAAATTCTTCCATGTTAGATGTGCATGATGAAGTGTGGACCTAAAATCAAGGTCAGGGACACTCCACAAAATAATGAGAAACACACTGTAAGGATCCACAAGTTATAGGAAGGATCCGTGATCGATCAAATTAGCCATTAGGTTTTGAAGTTATTCCGGGCGAGTTCCAAATCATTGTCTCTCAATCCAGAAGCAATAACTTGCCCGAAAAAGATCCAATCGAGCTGAAAACTTGGAATAAGGTGATTGAACATGTCCACGATGAAAGCATAGGTACATGAGATTTGGTGAGAAAACACGAATAAATACCGCATCTCCCAACTTGAACAAGAAGAAGAACAAAACAAGAACAAAACTGAATGAAAATATTTTTGGTTGATGAAATATTGCCAAGAACTAAGGATTCTCCTGCATCAAAAGGAAGGCTCTGGCCACTAAGCAACCTTCTTTCCAAAATATGGAAGGGGAGCCAAAAACTTCTTTTTTTGGTGTCTCCTGCTATGTCCTCCTCTTTCACCCCTTCTTCTTTGGTTCCCATTGCCTCGATCTTGCTTTTGGCTCCCCCCATGAGCATGGATGACCCTCACCCTAAAAGGGTGCAAGTTTTCATCACTCCTTCGATTGAGCCTCCTCGCTTGATGTCCCTTCTAGAAATCCAGTCTTTTCCTAAACCCATGGATATGTCAAATACCTCGGTGGTGTCTGATGTGGTTTTCTCCATTTGTTCCTCATCTTTCACTTCGTCTATGGGGACCTTGCATACTCTAATGAAATGCAATTTGGAGGAAAACCATGCTTCTTATGGGGGTCAGAAGAAGGGATCACCTTCTTTAGAAGTTGGTTCTACTTTGTCTTGCACATCCTAGTGATGGAGGTTGCCCTAGCGTCCCCCAAGTTTGTCATTGCCCTCGATTCTTTCGATGAGGTCGACAGTGGATCTTGGGTGTCTCCTTCATCACCCACTCAATTGACACATGGAACTCATGTCAAGTGCATGTTCAGCTTAGTGGACGATTTCTCGACTCTGTTAGCAATTTTTGCAAAATAAATGACGTTTACCTCATAGGAGTTGAGCAAAGAAGAGCTTGAGGGGTCCTCTTCCTTGGCTCTTATCATAAGAGAGTCAGAGGGTTCTCCCCTTCATATCTCACCCTTGTAGGCTCCACCCTCTCCCTATAATGATCTAGATTGGGAGAATGACAACCCCTTGGTTGATGAGGACTAGGAGGGTACCTCTTCTTTATTTATAGATTAGATTTGTGTGCGTGTTGTCCTTTCCTCATGCTTATTTTATGTGTTCCTGAAGGACCCTTGTCACCCTTATAGTTCTTGGTTATAGGATTTTCTTTTTATGTAAACTTCTTCTATTTGTTACATCATTCTTCTTTTTTTTGTGCCTTGATTTTTGACAATTGGGGACAATGTAAAGTGTTGGGGGCATTTAGGCCTCCCTTCTATGTTGACCCAATTTTTATTTATTTATTTTTATTTTGTCTTCATGTACCTTTCTTCACACAATCTAATATAGTAGGGGATTGATGATAGTTCATGTATATTATTACATTATATCTATCGATTTATATCTATGAGTAGTTTTGACTTTGAAATATCAGATCCCCCTGTCTCTTGATTTGTTCATCTTTGCATATGTTTTATTTTCATCTTTCTCTCTTATTTTCTTGTTTCATGATGTTGTGGTGCCTGTGTGTTGTCCCTTGCATGTCCAACAACATTTCCATGATTACATCTGATCATGTATCTTGGGCCACAACATCACTTTCTTCTCTCTCCTTAGGATGTCACATGCCTTTGTCTTCAACATGCACCATCCTAATGGGTCCTATCATACTAATTCAATTTTCAAAAGGTGTATTCAGTGGCCAACGAATCCCTCAGTGAAAATTCATTATTTTTAAAAAAACTGTATTTTGCAACAAGGACCCCTAGCGGAATTTTTCTTTCATCATAGATTCATAAAGAAAGAATCTAAAAACTATCCTTTGTGAAGGGAGTACTTGTTGAATACACTGAATACTAAGAGGGGTGAATCAATATTCTATTAACAAAATTAATTATTAACCATCCAATTAACAATCCACATCTAGTTGCAATAGTGAACCAAATTATAAAATAGATCATAACACATTGACACCAACATTTTATGTGGAAAACTCAAAATGGGAAAAACCATGGTGAGGATTAGCTCAAAATATATTATAATTGGTCATAAGATATTACAGGGCTCACTACCAAGACTCACTACCCTTGAAAGGCTCACAAATTGAATACAAAAGATGGCTTATAGCCAAGATACAAAAAGGTGTGGCTCACTGCCAAAAGTGAACTAGAGAAGTTGAACCTACAAAGTGCAGAAAAAAATTTCAGTTAAGCACTGGAAAATACTAAAGTTCTACTTCAGTTGCAAGTATACAATCACGATCAGTAACTTTGCACCAATAAGCTTGGCGTATCACTCACACACTATGCTCTTTGTCTATATCTATATATATTCTTTTATGTCCATCATACATATACATATATACACTGTTATGACTTCCTTTTTCAATTAGGTCGGCCTAATTGAATGTGATCAAAATTTAAAATAACTTGTCCGCTCACTTCAAAATTCATTTTAGTGCACATAACAAAACATGTTATCCATACATTAGGTCAACCCAGACCAAATAAGGAACACACAAAGGACAAACATTACTTGACCTTGTCGACCAGAATAATATGGAACTTCTATCACTTGGATAACTAAAATGGATTACACAAGCTTACTGAAAACTCATTTATAGCTATGACTGACACTCCTAAGCAATATATCAAAAACTCATAGAATTTCCTTTTACTGAGAGGATTTTTGAACCAAAATACTAGATCAGCATAAACTCACAGTTTACTTAGTCAGTTACCAACCAATGTTGGCATCAATGACAACAAGCCCGAAGGTCAACTTCTTCATTCTTCCAACAATCTCCCCCTTTATCATTGATGGAAAAATGTGCCAAAAATGAGACTTGCTTCAAAACAAAAATATTGTGCTCAAATTCCTAGAACATAAGGACAGGACAGAAACATATAACATAGAATTGTTTGTACATACTCTTCTCCTATTCTCCCCCTTTGACATCAAGGAAAAAGGACGAGGAAAAAATAAAACTTCAAATCAAGAACTAGGGGCACCCTATAATTCCTTGAGAATCGCTTCCCAAGCTGGCTTTCCATCATCCCAAAATCCTTTTTCCCTAGAGAAATTTGTATGTAGAGATTCTATTTTCGTCAGGCATTCTTCTCCTTCTTTCGGATTGGATGGAGCAATGATCATCTTGTCAAGTTTTTCTGCTTCCATCAATGCATTTGATATCGAGATATGTCTAGACATAACCAAGCCTCGAAGCTGGGCATATCATCTCATAGCATCTTCTTTTTGCCTCTATAGGATGAAGAATTTACTTTGAAGATCTTCAATAGAAACCCACCTAACATAGTTTCTATCATCTACAATATTATAACCTCTAGAGTCATCAACAAGTTGAGACTCAATTGAGTCCATTAAATCCTTGATACCTCGAGTGGCTTCTAGCCACTTCATGTAGTAAAAAAATAGCAATTGGGCTTCCTCATCACATTCCCTTACCTTTTTCAAAGTTTTCAAAGCCTTGTCATGTACAATTTTACACTTGTATTGTAAAAACAATAGTCTTTTCTCTAGCAGACTCAACTCCACTTCTTTTTCAGTTTGTACCTTAAGATTAGACATGTACTCTTTGACTAAATCAACTATAAGCCTCAAATTTTCCATCAGAGTTAAACAGTTATCTGATGTAACACCGAGAGTTTTCTCTTGTAAATATTTGATGGCTTCATTTATTAATCCATTTCCCTTCCGATATGACTATGTAACCTCTTGTGTGACAGAGCTGAGAAAAGTGCCACTTAGTTTTATTTTGTCACTGTGTGACATCTTTGTCAAATCTACATAACCTGGGTGTGATGGTAGTTTGACTAGCTGTGGTGGAAGCACAGGTTGAAGTATAATTTTCCTTGAAAGAAGACCTTTAAGGGTACTTCTGGAGGATTTTCCGGATGGATTTGATGGTTTAGGGCCTTTGAAATTTTCTCCTTGAACTGGAATGGATTTCTTATCTTCCTATTTCTTCTTTTCTTCTTCTTCTTCTTTTTTTCTTTTTCTTCTTCTTCTTTTTATTTTTCTTTTTCTTCTTCTTCTTCAAATGAATTTCCAAAGGACTTATCTATGTTTTATTTCTCCCTTCTATCCTCATCATCCTTGTCATTATTCTTCTTTTTTTCCTTACTTCCTTCACTTTCATCTTTGTTTTTCTCTTCCTTGTTCTTAGTAGATTCTTGATGTTCTTCACTCTTATCACTGGAATGGTCTTTATGATCATTATACCTCTTGCTGGTAGTTTCTTCTATGTCATTCAAAGGGGCAGGGGTCTCTAAAGCACCAAGTGTCTCATCAAAAATCTCTAAGATTGGATTATCCATTACTTCTACAACAGTAGCATGTTCTTGTGTCTGAACAGTGTGAGACGAAGAACTGGTTCTTGTCCTATAGCTCCTTGCTAATTGTCTGATCGCATCTTGAGTTTCTTTCCTTACTTTTTCCACATAGTCATCTTCCTTATTCATTAACATACTAACTCTCTGCTTGACTCTAAATAATGTAGAACATTCTCTGAGCATATTTGCAACTTCTATCTCCAAATAAGTTGAACTAAAATATTTTAAGGCTTCACTTCTCATCTTGTCTTCAACACTTGAATCCTCTTTCCTTCTAAGTACTAATTCTTTCCACACATTTCCAATAACTTTTTACTATATTGCATCCATATTTATACTACAGATAACTATGTATTGAGTAAAAGAATTTATGATTTTTTCTTTCCCTTGATCATTAACCTTATCATATAGCTTATCAGTTGGCATAAGGTCATTGCCAATCATATTTTTCATGAAGGCTCCAATATATAATGGTGGTTGATCACTTACTGGAGGAGCTCCAGGCATGTCCTCCACTGGATCAAATGAGCCTTCTTCATTCTTCTTTGTATGAACATGAATTCGGTAAGCATCATCCTCTTCTTTTGTCTCCTCATTGGTGCAAATGTCAACTCTGGTTTTGGTTCCTTCACCGAAGGTACTACCCTTTTTGTTTCTTTTTAGCTGTTGCTCCTCTTCTAAACCAAGTTCTATTTCTTCCTCAACAACATCACTCAAACCTCTTTTCCTATCAACCTTTTATTTCACTCTTCTTCTTTCTGAAGTAGTAGATGGTGCAACAATAGGTAAGTCCTTCTTCTTAGATACCCTGGTATTGGGACCGATAGGGGCAGCAACAACAACAGATTCTGGGAAATTTTTTTCTTTCCTCTTTCCTTTCTCAACATTTGCACCACTATAAATAGGTGTTGGTGTAGCACCAGAAGATATTCATCCTAATTTTCTACGTCTAGGGGGCGTTCAACAAATTTGGTTTTCCTTTCATCAAGTGCCTCCTTCAATTTTTATATATCATCATTAGTGTAAGTTACACCTTGGAAGAAAGCTTCAACCTTCTTTCTTCTTTTAGATGTAGTAGCCTCCAAGTGGATTTCAGTAGATTTATCCTTATATGTACCATGCCTAGGTAGAAAGGGGTCCTTAGGACTATCCAACAAAATCTCAATGTAACCCTCCGCCATTTGTTCTTCAATCTCATATCCCAAAGGTTCAATCCATCGAATTACAGGTTCTATGGCCTCAATGATGCATTCATCTATAGACACAAGAAATCATGTCTCTTTCATGCATTTCATTCTAAAAGACTACAAAGAAAGTAGTTAGGGAATTGTTTTGTGGCCTAAGATCTCCTAGACTATGCAGATGATAAAAAATCTAATGAACAATGGTTTTGGCATTATTCTATATTATGCCCTTTCTTCCTGGTAACTTCCTCGGGAAATAGAATAAAAAAAAAACAACTAGAGTGCTAAATTTAAAAACATTCTTCTTTGCCTTTTTCATACTCAATTTTTCCATAAGTTACAACCTAAGAAACTCACAAAGATCAAAATATTTTCTAGTCACCACCATTTCATAAGTAGTATGATTTATCGTACCAAACATTGAATTTGCTTGGTTGGTAAAATAGATTTTTTGCCCAATCATGATGGCAGCATACTTAACGGTAGGGTTTACAATAGACTTTGTGATTAAGGTTCTTCCATCAAACTTAGCACCAATCAACCTTGTAACTTCATCATTTATCACTGCCTTTATAACTGGAATGGGTCTTGTATCACAAAGATCAGTTACAGCTTGAATTGATTCCTTGGTGATAAGTTTTGATTCATTTGTCCACACAAATTTGTTATGAACCCTACTAAGGGGCATTCTGAAAAATTTCGCATCACTCTCACTAGAAAAGTTTAAAAACTAGTTCCAAACGTTCAACTTCATTCGAACAAGGCTTTCATATTCTGCCTTGAGCAGTAGGTCATCTCTCGTCAATTCATTGTCCCATAAATCCTTCAGCTCTTGGTGATTGAATTCTTCTAGCTGCCCATGAAAGTATGTTCTTGGATCTTCGGTGGGTAGCACATGGCTTGGGATGTGTGAGAACACACCCATGGGGTCATTTTCATATACTTTCTATGAACATTTTCTAAATCTAGGTTGGGGCCTCTCAAAAATTTCCACAATAATAGGCGTGGCCATATTTCCTAAACAAACTTGAATAAGCTTAACAAAGAGTTCCTTCAACTTTAAAATCCACATAATTTAGATAACAGAGAATACTTTTTATATTTGTCAAGAACTATGGTTTCAATGTACGATGCACTGAATCACCTTTAATCTCACTTCAGCTCACACTGCTTCTTTCAAATTGCACAAATGTTCTTTTCCTTAGTCTCTTGCTTTATTACTTACGGATTTTTCCTAATTCGCATTTATTGTTTTTCAGCTTTAAAGTTGCTAGCCACTTTATGAAACACACTATAAATAAAGAAAAGTTCCACAATTCTCTAAATTTGCTTATTTTCTACAAGAAATTTCTCCAATGCCTTTAAAATGATGACTTACATCATATATCCTTGTGCCATTGCTTGACACTTCATATATCGAGGGCTTATTAGATTTTTCTGTGACAGCTCCCACTGAAACCTTTACTAGGTTTAGTTCTTTGAAGAGGTATCTGCATTGGATGTAAATATAGGAGTATTTGACTCATCCTTTTTCTCAGGTTCTTCATTTTTCCTCCAATTTTTTGTCATTTCTTTCCTTACTTCTTCGGGATCTACTTTGTTCATAGACTTTTTCTTTTGTTTTAGATTAGGTTTCTTCTCAATTTTTCTCCCACAAAATTTTGAGATATGTCTTGATTTGTTGCAAGTGTTGCACACAACATGTCCTTGATAAGAAGGATTTGCATTCATCCTTGAACTACACTGATTATCCTTGCATCCAAATATATTGCATGTGTAACAAAAGCCTTGAAAAGATTGAATCCTTCTACTAGCATTAAATCTATTCATTATTATCTAGCTTCTACATTTGGTAGCTCTATGTCCAAACTTATTGCAAACATAGCATTGTCCACTAAATAATCCACCATTCTGATTCATTCTATTCTGGTTCATCCTAGTTCTACATTATTTTGCTCTATGATCAAATTTATTGCATGAGAAACAAAAGCCATTAAAAGATGGGTAACTTTGAGCATTAGGCTATTGGATTAGAATCCTTCTGGTATTGTTCCTTTGGTTCTTGATTTGATGAGTATTGCATTGAAATTTCCTTTTATTGTCCATTGGTTTAGCCTTTGAGCTTTGTCCTTTTTCAAGTCCTAGACCACCTTTATCCTTAGAAGGTTTATGAGATGCGATCAACTCATCAAGCATTGTAGAGCTTGTTTTGAATCTTTCTTCATGTGCTTTCGCTTTTTCTAGGTCAACTCTTAGGGTTACCACTTCTTGTTCAAGATTTGTACATTCATCAATTTTATTCTGGATCTTAGCTTTTTGACATTCCTAAATTTGTTTCTTTTCTTCTACTTGCACCTTTAGTCCAGTAATGTCATCATTAAACTTTTTCAATTGATCACTAATTTCTCTATGCCCTTCCTTGAACCTTTTGATCTGCTCTCTTAGCTTCCTGATGCAGTAATTTGCTTGGACTTTATATTTCCTTTCTATTTTCCTTCTCATCTTCACTTTTGTCCAATTCCTCAAGAGCAACATTGATTTCCTCAAATACAGTTTTCTTCTGGAGGAACAAGATAGCATATGTTATCCATGTATTCAAATTTTGGGACCTTCCTCAAGTTGTAAGAGTTTTTCTGAGGAACCAAGCTCTAATACCAATTGTTGAATACACTGAATACTGAGAGGGGGTGAATTAGTATTCTACTAATAAAATTAATTATTAACCATCCAATTAACAATCCACATCTAGCTGCAATAGTGAACCAAATCATAAAAGTGATCATAACACATTAACAGCGGGATTTTACGTGGAAAACCCAAAATAGGAAAACCATGATGAGGATTAGCTCACAATATATTATAACAAGCCATAAGATATTATAGGGCTCACTGCCAAGAGTCACTATCCTTGAAAGGATCACAACCTGAATACAAAAGATGGCTTATAGCCAAGATACAAAAAGGTGTGGCTCACTTCCAAAAGTGAACTGGAGAAGTGCACCTACAAAGTGTAGAAAACAGTTCTAATTAAGCACTGGAAAATACTAAAGTTCTACTTTAGTTATACGTATACAATCATGATCAGTAATTTTGCACCAATACACTTGTTGCATCACTCACACACCATGCTCTCTATCTATATCTATATATATATATCCTTGTTTGTCCATCATGTATACACATATATACACTGTCATGACCCTTTATCAATTAGGTCGACCTAATTAAATGTGAACAAAATTCAAATTAACTTGTCGGCTCACTTCAAAATTCCTTTTATCACATAGAACAAAATATGTCATCCATACATTAGGTCAGCACATACCTAATAAGGAACACATAAAGGACAAATAGTTCTTGACCTTGTTAGCTAGAAGAATATCAAACGTGTATACTTGGATAACTCAACTAGATCACACAAGCTTGATAAAAACTTGTTTATACCTATATCTAACACTCCTGAGAAATATATCAAAAACTCATAGAATTTCCTTTTATTGAGAGGATTTCCAGAGCAAAATACTGAATCAACATAGACGTAGAGTTTACTTAGTCAGTTACCAACCAATGTTGGCATCAATGAAAACAAGCCCAAAGGTCACCTTCTTCATTCTTCCAACAATACTTTTTCTAATGAAGAAGTTTGAAAACTTTCCCTTCTGAGGGAGTATTCTTCCTTTTGAATTCCTTGATCAAAGAGATCTTTCAGAAGGATTCCTTGATGCTAGAATCATGTATGAAAAATGTCATTGCCTTTCAAACAAAGTGTCCCTTGAGCGGACCCTTTTCTTTTGAAGGGTTCCTAAGGGACCCTTTGAAAGCTTCTCCTTTGGTTATTGTATGTTTGTATGCCTTCCTACGTCTACACATTAACATGTTGCTTTGCAGGACCGAGCACCAGTGAAGCTACTTTTTAATCAAGCTTGGAGGACCAAGCACCTCGAACTTGCCTTGCAAGACTGAGCACCCCCGAGGGCCTATCAGACTCTATAGAGCCTTTCACATCTGGACTCCCTCAGGATCGAGCACCTCGGGTGCCTTCTCTGTAGGATCGAGCACCTGTAGAGACTTTTGTTTACCTTCTATAGGTCTGAGAGCTTGCGGTGCATTTTTTCAACTCTCCCCAGCACCAAGTACCTATGGAGCCATCTCCCCTTCTTGTGCATTTGAGTTTGTCAGATTGCGGTCTACTTCCTCAAAAGTTTAGGTATACATTTCTCATATTTCACTCTACTTTACCATGAATTTTCTAACACTTATGCCCACTAAAGTGGGGGAAAATGTAATGGCGTGAATTTGCACCCCTTGTGAATTCCACATTTACATACCTCCTATCTTAGAAAATCAAGTTTGATAATGCAATTCCACTTCCTTCATTTTCTTCCCATCCACTTGGCAGTTGTTTTATGTGTCGGTGGAGGATATTCTGCTGGGGATGCTAGCATGGTGTGTAGATGTCTGTACAATGCACTATCATCCTGGCATAATTCTTACATCTAGAATCTGTATTGGCATTACAATTCTCCATTGGCGATGAAGTGCTAAAGAAATACTTGGAGTAAGTTTGTGATTTTTTACTTGGGTGTACTTTAATTTTTAATAAGACTTAAGAAGAACACCTAGAACATATCAAGCTAGTATTGCAAAGATTAATACAATAAAATTTGTTGATGAATGTGAGTAAGTATAGTTTGATGAAGTAAAAATTGTTATACTTTGGATTTTTAGTCTCATCTCAAGGTTTGAAGATAGATCTAGATAAAGCTAGAGCAATTATTGAGCGATGACACTAGTAATGTTGGAGAGGTAAGATATTTTCATAATTTGGCTATTTCCTATAAAAGTTTCACTAGAAATTGAAGTGACATATTTGCACCATTAGCTACAACTATAAGAGGAAACGAGAAATAATTAAATTGAACAATAGGAGAAAATGGGAGATTTTAGTTGCTTAAGAAGAAGTTAACAAAATAACCAATGTTAGCATTACTAAATTCAAAAAAGTATTTTAGATTGATTATGATACAACTTGAAATACAACAAGAGAAATATTAAGACAAGGTGGTAGACCTATAGCTTACTTAAGTGATAAATTGAATTATTAAAGAAGGGGTATTCAATCTATGATCAATTATTTTATGTCATAATTCAATCTTTCAAGAAACATAGACACTACTTGTTGTTGAATCATTTTTTTGTATACAAATCATCAAGGCTTCTAATATTTAAATACTCAAGGAAATTTAAATTAGAGACATGTGAGATGGGAAAAATTAATGTAAATTTATTCTTTTATATTAAATCATAAGAATGGAAAATAAAACAAGGTTGGAGATAAAGTTTATTGATAGAAATGTAGTAAAAGTGGTTGTATTTGGTAATTGAAGCATTTTTATGAAGCTAATATTGATTGTGTTAAAGCACAGAGACCATGCAAATAACCGATAAATTTGGATGGAAGTAAGTGGATTGATTATTTGATTTAGAGTAATATATTTTTAAGGGTGATCATTATGTATTCCAAGAAGCCTAATGACAAAAAATTTGATCAAGGAGAAGAAGATTAGTGGTTTAGCTAGATATTTTGGAGTGGATATAAATATGGCATTGATAAGTAAAAAGTATTTTTGGCCTTAAATGTATAATGGTGTGAGAAATTATGTCCAGATTTGTAGTATTCTCTAAGTAGTAAAGGGGAGTAATTAGATTTCTTGGTTATATTGTCCATTACACATTTTGGAGAAACCTTGGGAAGATATTAGCATAGATTTTATATTAGGGTTACCGAAAACACATAGATAATATGATTCTATACTTGTGATAATATATTTTCTAATGTGGTACATTTCATTCTATGTAAGAAGATAAATGATGTAGTGGATTTAGCTAACCCATTTTCTAGAGAAGTGGTGAGATTGTATAGGTTTCTAGGGAGTATTATTTTAGATAGAGATAATAAGGTTTTCTAATATATTTGGAAGAAAAGGTAGAAGAAGAAATAGATTTGAAGTTAAATTCAATATATCACCAAAAAATGATGGGAAAACAAGTTGTGAATAGGAATTTAGATTAAAAAAATTAGATGCTTGGTTCAAGAAAATATAGGAAATTGAGATATGGTCCTAAAGTATGTAGATTTTATATATAGTAATTTAGTCAATAGGATTATAGGGAAAACCTAATTTATGATACAATATGGCAATAATATAAGCATCAAAATTGAGAAATATTAGTAATATTGAGAAGATAAGTGCAAAATAAAAAAATAAAACACATGAAAGAAGTGCATAATGAAATAAGATGAGAGTTAGAGAAGATGGTGGTAGATATAAGAATGAGGTTGATGAGAAGAGAAGAAATAAGGAGATTGAGTTAGAGATGAAGTGATGGCATGTCTCAAAAAATAAATATTTCTAATAGAGATATATAACAAATTAAAAATGAATAATTTTGATCCTTACAAAATTGTCAAAAAGTGTGATTTGGGAAATGAATATGAAGTGGAGCTACCAAAAAAAAAAGGCATATCACCAATAATTAATGTTGTAGATTTATATTAGTATCATAAAGGGGATTTACGATAAAGTGACACAAAGTGTAATGGATTAATCAAATACTACAATAGTAGGGAGTGAATATTAAAGAGGTTTTGGATAGAAGGATTAGAAAAAGTAAAGGAACTGACAATATGAAGAATATTTGGTGAAGTGAAAAGGAAGATAGATCATAGATTCATCTTGAATTTCTTAGTTTGAGGTAGACAATCTCAATTTCCCTCTAGCAATTGAAAATTGAAGTACTCACTTTTAAAATTACCATGCATGTTTGATGTAGGAGCATCCTAGGTGTAAGAGCAATCTTGCATCACCAGAAAAAGAATATTTCAATTTTTTTGGTAAGTTCTCAATAATATTCATGTCATAATCTATGCATCGTAAATATAATTGCATTCCATCATAGTTACACATTTCATGAATTAGTTGGGAACACATGATCTACTAAGCTATTACAATAGTTAGTCCAAATTTTAAAGCATTGTGATCACTACAAAAGCATATTATAGTATAAAACTATCCCTAGATATAATAAAATAATAATCAATTTCACCATTTGAATGTTGTTGCACCTTTTTGAAGTGTGTGACAATAAATAAAACCCTTCTATATTTATTGGTCCTAAGAGATATTATGGTATGAACCACATCAAGATTAATTAAACTGTCATCATCATATTCATTCCAAAAGGTTCCCTCTACATGTTTGGTTGACCAAATATTACACTTGGAATTGAGAATTGTACCTCTTTCTATTGGTAGTGATCATTTCTAAGGCTAAGGATAATTATATAAGCATCACTCATGATCACTCAAATGAAACTTAGTCTTATCCATGAATTTAGGTTAGAAAATAATTAACAAGTACCATATTATAATATAATGAAAAAAAATCAACACACATATTTGGGACCATATATATTTAAAGGTTGAGGCCGCATACTGTAAGCCCTTTTAGTAGACTATGATTCAATTATGACTATGAATTAATAAGGATAAAATTATCATTTCATTGATTTATGTTATGTGTTTGTTCATTTAGCTAGGTGGATAGATATTACTTCATTGGATCCTCCACCCATGATTAAATCAAAATATTTTAACATTGTTCAATCCCTGAGTTCCAATGTATTTTTCATGTATATAAACCATAACAATGGTATCATATAGCTCAATATTATTTGTATGGGAGGGGAATGAAACTTTATTGATTACTAAGTGCTTATTTGGAGGTTTGATTGGGGGATTTATGTCATCATTAACCCCTTCATAATAGATCATTGTGTTATATATTAGATCTTGTACCTTATGCTTTAAACCTATGCACGATTAGACATAATGGCCTTCAAGTCTATGAAAGTTACAAAATTCTATTCTTTTCAACCTCTTGGAAATGGTTTAATTAGACCCAATGGACATATAGGAGGAAGAGTATCAAATTAGAGATCAATATAATTTGATGTTATTGTGCAAGTATTGTGGTGATTTCATAAATTTTATAGGAGATTTTTCTTAAAGGAAGGAAAATTATTAGTAGAAAATTAGTTAAAATTTTCCTTTACATTTTTCCCTTTCGAAATTTATTTGAATTTTCATATATTGAAGGGAATGAATAAGAATTTTGATTTGATGATCCATATTTGAAGGTATTTCTTGTTGATAACTTGGAATCAACTATTTTACATGTGCACATAGATCCATAAAAGATAAAACTATTGAGATACGCACTATCAATAATTTTCTTAAGTAATCTCTTGACAAAGGTAATTTCCAATTCAAGATCAGGTAAGAAAATTAAAACATTAATTATGAAGATGACATAGGTTTCATAAGTCCACATTCTACTAGTTGAAATATACATAGAAGATAAGATCTCTGAAACTAAGGATATTGTTGCAAGTACGAAGGTGTTGTCATTGATCTCAACTAGTTAACTGGTTATCAACTAGTTGTTGTTGTCATTGATGTCATGGAAGCTGGTTTTTGGCTATATATGTCAAGTATATTGAGAAAATTATAATAAAGAAAGTTTACAGGTATTCTATGTGTGCTCTGGGATGTGCTCCAGGATGTACTTTGTATTGTTGCTATACTTGTGCAAATCTGAGGTATTATTCATGATTTTTGGTAGTTGTTGTATCCATAATTTGGGTCTCTGGATCATTATGTAGTGTGAGATATCTTCACCAATTGTGACTGTGCAGTTTGGTGTGCCTAGTTGAGGTCTGAGAGAAATGTAGTTGCTTCAAATATCTCTATACTTTGGTTTTATGAATTATGATTATGAGAGTGAGCTGATGAGGTCTTGTTCAAGTGAAATTTGTTATCTAGAAGATTGAATCAACTTAAGGATGTGTGTGCTTAAGTGTTTTGTGTGGTTTACACTAGTGTTGGCCAACCTTGTGTTAAAAAATACTCACAAAGTCTATGAAATTGTGTTGAAGCATGTTGGGACTTATGTAGGTCCTCATTAAGTATGTGTTTGGGTCACCCGCATTCTAATTCCACCATAGAATGTTTTGGCGCCGACCTAATTATTTAAATTTGTAAATACAAGAGGTTTGTGGCCGACCTTGGATGGGTTTCAAGGTTGAAGAAGGTATAAGTACAAGTTCATATGTTGATGGAAGACAAGATAGATGAAATACATATGTGAGATAGATGCGAGATAAATGCAAAATAGTGTGTGTGATAAAAAATTGAGCAGATCAATGCGAAATTTAATTATCGAGTTTCTGGAGGTAGTGAGATGAAGGTGTACTCTATCATTCAAGCATGTCTACAAGTGTGTGAGAGAATCGTGGTGGAAATCTCTACTGCATTGAGATCATTTTCTCTCTGTAACTATTCTCTTCTATCTTCTTTGTATTTTTTTGGCAATGAGCCCTTCGGGTGGTAAACCCTTATTGGATAGTAAGTCCTATCTTGGCAGTGAGCCTTTCTGGCAATGAGCCTTGTATTCGATTATTGAATTCTTTATATTGTGAGATAATCCTCACCGTGATTTTTCCGTCATTGTATTTTCCACGTAAATCTAGTGTTATTGTGTGTATGTTTTTACTTCTTTCTATTTCTACTTTTGCACTTAATGATTAATCATATTAGCAAAGTAAAGGATTTGTGAATGGTTATTGGCTTAACCTTTGGTGAAATTTTTAAAGGTTAAAATTGTTACAACCGATTCACCCCCCCTCTTAGCTATCTTGTTCAACAATTGGTATCATAGCTTGGTTCCTTAGAGTAGAGGTTAACCACTTAAGGAAGGTCCGGGATGGTGAACAAGATAGTTATTGAGTGTCCTAAGTTCAATGACACCGACTAAACTTTCTGGAAGGCAAAGATGGAAAGATATCTGGAATATTATGGATATGATGTTGAGAAGGCTTATAAGATTCCATATATGGCTCCGACTAATGGTCCAATTACTACTGATGAGATCAAGGCGCATGAAGCGAACAACAACACAAAATTTATTTTGAAGAATAGTCTTTCACATTCTGAATTAATTAAAATTATCAATATGAAGACTACTAAAGAGGTATGGGATGCATTGGAAAAGATCCATGAAGGAGATGAAAAGGTTAAAGAAGAAAAGTTGTAGAATTTGGAGGCACAATTCAAGATCCTGCGAATGTCTAAAGATGAGAACATTAAATCCTATGTACAAAGAGTGGATGAGCTAGTAGGTGGAATGCAAGGACTTGGTGCAATAGTGGATGAATATAGGAGAGTAAAGAAGATTCTCAGAACTCTCCCTAATGCATATAGTGAAAAGTTATCTACTATTAAGGAATTTATAGATTATAAGACCTATACTAAAGATCAGTTGTTGGGTACTTTAGCATCATTTGAAATGAGAAATCCTATCTTGAGAAATGGATCAAAGATAGAAACTACTTTCAAGGCTACAAAAGTTGAAGATCTGGACGAAGAAAACTTTGATGAACTAGAAGCTAACTTTGTAAGAAGAATGAAAAAGGGCTCTGGTAAGTATCAAGGTAAGTTACTATGGAAATTTAATATAGCCCATGCTCCCTTCGGGTTGCTTTTGGTTTTTTTCTCAGCTTTCGATCTCGCCTGATAAATTTTAAATGGCCTTCATGCCAAACTTTTGGCGTTCTCCATTCAGTGCCACCATGTGTCATTGAATCACCCACTAAAGGAAAGCTTCCCTTGCCTTCTCTTCCAAGCCTCGACTTGCTCCTGTGTGTCAACAAATCGGGTGTGTTAGGGTTGTTTCCATATAACTCTCTTTTGAGTCCTGACTGCCTACCACATGGCCTTTGCCCATAGAAACTTCGACGGACCCCTCAAGCACTACCAAGAACAAGAATGTTGCCACATGTCTTCCCATCACAAGCTCTCATCAAAAGACAAGGAGGATGAAATACAGGCCTATATAAAAGGGACTATATATTCCTTTGACGTGACTGTATAGAAGGGAAGAGTGATGTGAATGCTAAGCTTCCAAACTATGCCATGTGCTCTAATTGTTTTCACTATGAGGTGACACTTTTTTGCATAGAATTGATCAGGACCACTGCCATCATTTTGAAGAGGATGTATCTGGCTAGCGAATGACTGGATCCATGCTTGGGAATCTTTCTATTGCAATGATCATAATGAATCATTGCTAAAAGAATTATGATTCATAATGGATATCTTTTTACAATATTCAAGCGGTGGATGCCCTTGGCTATATATACTACTTCTCTTGTGAAGTTAAGGGGGTTCTTTTTTTTTTTGCTTTTTCTTCTTTACTAGTTAGTTAGTAAGTGGTTGAAGTAGCAATTACAGAGCTTATTATTTCTAATTCAAAATATCTATAGAAGGATCAGGAAGACACTAGTCCTTTATTTTGTTTGATAATTGTAAATTCTCATAGACTGTGCCCTTGTAATTTGGCCTTTCTGTCTCTTAACTGTGGATAATTCTATACTGTGTTGTTTCTGAAATAGTTTGTTTGCAACTTCCATAATTTGAATAGAATGCTGAGTTGAAACCATGTCCTTGACTCTTTTCTTTCAGTATAGCTCTGTACAAATTTTTTTATGTCATGAAATAAACTATTTAGGTCTTTCCCTTTTATGATTGTTATTTCAAGCATAGCATATTGTTGAACGGTCCCTTAGATCGTGTATGCAAAATAGGTCTATCGTTCTTTATCTCTAAGTCTTGGTGTATCACCTTAGTTAGATCCCTTTATTTTATATCTGCTTCCTTTTCCTATTCAAAACCCTAGTTATAGAAGAAATCAGCTTCTTTAAAATTTTGAGGTCACTCAATTTGGCGCAATAGGTCCTCCCCTAGAAGTGAGTTTCCCACAGAGGGCCGTTACCTTGCCAAATTTTGGCATCAACAATTGTTTTCTTCCTAGCACGCTCAGTGGGACCATGAAAAGATATGCTTAAGATTTAAGCAAGTACATGAGCCAGAGACCTGTCACAAGAACCCAAACAGTAAATAATCTTGGTTTGTTGGTACCTCCATTAAGGTCATACCAACTAGAACCCATCATAGAAACATCCCGAACCCCCCACCAACTATGTTGTCTATCACCAATCGAAATTATGTGGCTTGGGATGCTGGGAGTCCTCTTATTGCCCTATTAGCACCTGCTGTTTGGGCCCCCATTCCGGTCTCTACCCTCAAGTCTATTCCAAAATTTACCAGAGATGGCTCGAGAACACCGTCTGAACATCTGCAAGACGTTGTAAGTCTGGTGCATGGAGTAACAAATGAAAACATAGCGTTGAGGTTGCTTGCAACCTCTTTTAGAGGAAAAGTATCAAACTAGTATCGCACTCTACTGGCTAACTCCATTAGCACATGGGATAAACTTGGACATAACTTTTTTGAGAGATTCTCAAACAATGGTGATAGATCTTCTCAGTATCGCCAGCTAGAGACCATCAAGCGAGCCTCGTATGAGGACCTGAATAACTTCAACGCCCAATTCCACATAACTTGGCAAAGAGTTCAGGCTACAATTCACCCACCACCCGACTTGGCACTTATGTTTTACCTAAAATCCATCAACGTCGACATTTCCATGATGATTCAATCCCTTGGTGGAACCACATTATTGGATGCGTACAACATAGTGGTGATAGTAGATAACAATCTGATCGATGCTGGGAAGCTACCACGATACCCCAACTTTCGCCTAGATGATGCCACCTACTGCACCAACTGCTCCTCCTCAATCTATGTACACATATGTAAGAACACCATAGAGTGTCGCACCTGGTTCCTCGAAGGATGAGATGAGTGACATAAAGGAAATTTTGCGGGCTATGTCCAACAAGATAAACATCGTCAAGCGCAATCAGGTCACTCCTCCTAAACCAACCTATCAGAGTTATCAGGGCAAAAGGCCCTCTTACCAGCAAAATGAATTCCAAGGAAGTGCTCACACAAATCCTTAGGTACCAACAACCAGTCAAATAGTACCAGTACCTACTCTGTTGTGAAATGCCAACCTAAGCTCAAACAAAGAGTTGACTGCCGAAAAAAAAAATCTAATCGATGATGGCAACCCCTAGTGTTTCCCTTGTGGCAATTCACATATGCCCCAAAATTTTCCACGCGACAATCTACAACAAAAGATAGCAGAGCAGCGCATCCAAAGTATGACGTCAAACAATGGGAGCTATGCATATACCTCTCCACAAATGGAAAATGTGGTACTCACCGCTAGAATGCAAGAACTGTCTCTGGAACAAGAGACTGATATAGCTATTGACCACACCCTCTTCTCATGGATGGAAGGAGAGGAGGTGGTGTTCACCTTCAAAACATCCACTTCAGAAGTTCTATAGGTGTAATTTTATTACAACAACCATTCGAAAGGAAGGCCCACCAACGAGACAATCAGCCTACAATTGGTTAGTCGACAGTCTGAAAATGACTCTGACCGCCAAACTAGTGCCCCTATGACAGTTACACAAAGCCTTCCAAAAAAGAAGACCATAACCACTAGAGCTAAGGAGCAAAGGCAACAGATTCTACCACCATTGGATGTGGTAGAGCAGTTAAAGAAATCATCTGCTAACGTTTCCTTATGGGAAATCCTAGCTATGTTAGAAAAAAATACACTATTATAAAGGGCTCTTCAAGAAGACCTGATCGTAGGACCAAAGGAGCTGACACTTCCAGAGGAAACTACTGAGATAGTTAAATCCGCCAAAGTGCTTGCAAATACTATGGAAGAATCCCTCAAGGAATATCTTGGAGAATAATCAGCATTCATAATCAGTGAAGAAAAACCAAAGGTGAGGTCATTTTTCTTAACCCTTATTGTGGGCAAGAAATTATTGCATAATTCCATGATTGACTCTGGTACCAACACCATAATCATGCCCAAGCTAATAGCTAAAGCCTTGGGATTAAGCTATGAACCTTTGAATAAGGGAGTCATCCAACTAGATGGTAATATGGTGAATACTATGGGGATCATTAAGGACCTTCTACTAACTTTGTTTATCTACTTGAATATCATAGTCAAGCAGGATACTATGATCATTGGTATCCCTCCAATTTTTGGTCTATGCATGTCCAGTGAATTCACTTCCAAGCTAGGTCGATACCTTTAGATTTGTCACACCTGATTATAAGGACCAAGCATGGATCCAAAATTAAACTAGATTCTGAACCTTTGCATCCCAAACATGTCATGAACGAAGCTAGGTCAGCCTTTGAATCAAATCACACTTCCATAAGTAAGGAGGAGATGTACTACATAGAGCTTCTAGAAGATGAAGAAATTATCGGGGATCGGACCGATCAGGAGGAGGTTCTCCTAAGAAAAATTATTGAAAAAGATCCTTTCGGTAATTATCATTCCACTGGACTAGAAACTTATGACATTTATGACAAGGATCAAGCAATCCCGAAAGTGGCAGAAAAACCCAAAGGCTTTTCGGCGACAGAACTATGGTCGCTACATTCCGATAGTGCAAGATACGAGGTTAGTATAGAAGTGAATGTATACTTGAATTCCCAAAGTAGCAAAGGTACAATAATGTCCCTTTGACCCCATCTTTCCTATCCTAGAGACAAGGCTAAATGTGAAGGCCTCATATTAATTTTAAGCCCAACAAAGCAAATCGACATCAAGAAAATAGATCGGCTCACAATTTCTGAACTCATCAACAACCAAGTTCAGGTGGATGGCCATACAAGATCCTTTGAAGGAAAGGTTCAGTACCTGATTAAGAGCTTCATAACTTTCAATATTCAATTGGTTCCTCAAGAACAAAATGATGATACAAAAGGTTTTGCTGAAATCAGATCTCAATCCGAACTGGTACCAGACCCAATGTACAACCAATGCTCCGAGAGAATGATACTCCAACTTGCAAAACTAATGGTTGGTAAGAGTTGGAAAATATTAGATAGTGGTGAACACATCACCTTGGTTAGTTTGCAACTTGGAGAGGTTACAAACCATTCCCAATCAGGGATCACCGAAGGCGAGAATAGACAAGAAGCGCAGCAAGAACTTCATGAATTTTCAAGGAATTTGGTCACTTCTAAAGGTTCCCCTTTAGGTAATACCAAAAATAATAAGAGGAGTTTTATAACAATTGAAGCTGATTATGCCCATGGTCAAATCAAAAATGAAAATAATCCTAAAGTCAAAGGGAGCATCCTACATCAAAATCAAGAAGGACGCACACATTTTTCAAAAGAAAATGAACAATTGTTGGCTTGGTCATATCAAACATTCAAAGAATATGATCTTGACATCATCCAATCAGTGTTTTAGTCAGAGAGAGGCTGAATCAGCATGCCAAACCAAAGGTCTAGTGAATCTCAGAACTAAAGTTTCAATGAAGCCCAACATTCGAACTTGCGGCCTCATTCTGGTCCAAGAGAGTCTAAGTCAAACACCAGTGGGAAAATCTCACTCACCACCCTCTATGAAATCAATTTAATGTGACATAGCAGGTGCAAGTGTGTTGTCCACTGGTCATTTAGACTAGAGGTCATATGGCAAGGGTTTGGTGGTAATATCCAGTCAATAGGAATCAAGAACAAACCGTCACGAGAAAATTTATGGTAAGAAGGGTTCACCCGTAATGATTTAAGCAACACAAGGTGTTCGAATAAAAGAACGTAGAAAGAAAAACATAAAAGGTTTCCCATTAGGGGAATCCACTTTATAATTCTAAGCTCGTTCGAACAATCCTACCATGTAAATATGTAATTAATGTGTTCATTTTCTTCTTTATTCTTTTGTTTGTTCGATCGGTCTTCCTAAATCTGTGATACAACAAAAACTTACAATGCAATACAAAGAATAATATATGTACTAGAAGGGTTAGAAAATCAAAGCAGCAAGGAAGAGATGTTTAACACAATCTATATTTTCATTATATTTAAATACTATGAAGAGTACAATAGAAAAATGGTTCAGTGGCCATGCTTCAAAAGAGTATATACTTGTATTGCGAAAGCCTTTTCCATGCTATGTATAAAAAATAGCAAAATTCCAGTCTCAAAGATGGCGAGGGAGAAAAGTTTTAGTCTTGCACAGGAGGAACATCATCAGCATCATCATGTACCACCTCATCCTCAGTTACACCAGCAACACCATCTAGAGCAACATTGGTAGGTGGCACAAAAAACTGTAGTCTCCTAAAATTGATATACCAGTCAATATTGTAGAACGACACCATGTTGTAGATCCAAAGCAAAAAGTGGCAAGCACAGGATACCTGGAGATGAACTTCTTGTGACTGGATGTAAAAACCACTCATAATAAGAAACCATGGAATGACTGCATCCTCCTAAACAAACCGATGAAGGTCTCTTGCAGTTGGTATCCTTCCAAAGGTAACATGTGCTAATACCTCTCCATGGTCATTTAGGTATTTCTTTAGAAATATTTTTGTCACCAATCACCTGATAAGAGGCTTAGGGACTTGAATGTCGAGCAACAATGCCACAAAGTGAAAACTCACGTTAGTATTTGCCCTATACTTGTCCTTGTATTTGAGGTAGTCGTGACCAATGACCCATTTCATTGCCATGATGGCCAAGGAATGCTTATTCTTCGTCATCCTTTTCAAATTCCTAGTTGAAATCTCACCAAGGAAAGCCATTTGTGGTTTTGTAGAGGTCAGTCAGATGGGGGTGTCCATGGCGTCATATGCTATACGACTATCAGGCAGAAATCTTATGCAAAAGCGTCTAAATTCAAACACTATGCTAAATATTGCGCAGACTGCAATTACCAAATGCTAAGCCAATTGCCTAATGAGGATTCTACTAAAACTTGCTAAGTTAATCTTCTGACTGAATAGACACCTATTTATAGAAGCGGAAAGGATAAGTGTGGTAATCCGCATACCATAAGCATGAGGTTAGCCAAGTACTACCTTGATTACTACACCAAGGCTCACTCAAAGTTTTCACCAATTTGCAATTACAGGTATGATTTGATACAGGCAAGCTAATTAATTAGCACAAGTTGCTAGCAGCATTCGGCGGTATCCTTTTCAGTTAGACAATGAGGTGTCATCCTTCTAGGTGTTCCTCAAAGCCTGAGAAAAGATACAGATCTATGTGATGGTTATTGCCTGCTTCAGCACAATCATTTCATTTGGGGTATTAATTACCATGACATACGATGCCTAACCTGCTTTCAAATTGCCAGCTCAATTTCTAAGAAAAATCTTGTCAAGGGTTGCGAGTACTTTGGGTCATCATGGAGCCTTGTCATTTAAAAATAGTAGGTATTTTGCTTCACATAAACCCAAGGGTCAATAGTACATGCCGAATTTAATGTACTAAAAAGCAACCGTCATCTACCACTCGAAGGACATAAAAGCTAAGGATTGCTTGCAATTGTTTTAAAAGCAAAAAGGGGCTTCTGAATACAAAAACTATTGAGAGAATTTTGAAGCGCAAAGTTGCTAAATGACAAGTAGTGAAATTTTAAGAAGTTCAAGAGGAAAATGGCATATGTTGTCCCTAAAGTAACCCACACATAAATGAATCAGGCTAGGCATCTCAAAGCTTGGCTAATGCAATAATCAGTGCACCTATGGTCAATATCTTTGAGGAGCAGTAGTCTTATGCTACACCTAGAATCCTAGAGAAACCAGAATGGCCCTGCACATGGCCGGCTAAGAAGGGTGCCTTCAAAGATGCTATTCTAATAAAGGAAGAGTGGGATAATATCTATGACCCTATCCCCAAGACTAACCCTAAGGGTCTTAGGGAAGCTACTTTTTCCAGGATGAAGAAATCCCAAGAAAAGTAGCTACCATTCAAGCAATGGCAATGCACACTTCCCCAGTATATGGTCCCCTATGTGCCCCACTGCCCAGAGATGATTCATGAAAGTGTTTGGTGCTTCAATTTGGTGACTGCCACCATTGAAGGAAGAAAATTATTGGTGGTGCTAATTGCAAAGGCTCTCAGGCACATGTTGTGCGTTCTTGAGGCCGACACTAGAGAGCGGTCGATGGAGCACTTCAGCCAGAAAAAGGGTTCTGAATTCTGGAGGGGCAGGAATCAAGCCCTTGAATTTTATAATATTGAGACCGAGAGACCCCGGGATAGCAAGCAACCATTGAAAAATCCAAATCGTCATGCCGACTATAAACTGGTGGACATGAAGGATGTTATCTCTATAATAGCATTTGTGTGCAGCTTTGATTACAATGACATCGTCTTTGAGGCTCAGTTGGGCCTAGGTTTCCAACTCTGGAGACAAAGGGAACCTTTCTGGTATGATTTCACAAAGATGATTATCAAAGACATGAAGAAGGGAATTAGCGAGTTTGGAACAATGGGAAAATTTAGGTATCCTTCTCTTCTTGCCTATATGTTTCTACACAAAATCCTAATTTCTTCAGGGAAAAAATAGAGTTAGCAATATTTGATGAGAGAAAGCATCAAAATTTGGTTTTGATATGGACTCCCATCCTCTGTTCCACTTATGACTATTATTCATTTTCAGAAAAAATTCCTGAATCCGATTTTGCGCAACTCGAGAGAGGATGGTGACTATTATCACCTATTGGGTGATCAGACCAGCTGGATGCGATCCCTATTCCCTAATTGTGACTGGTTCCTTGGTGAATATTTCACATTTTTATGAGTGTGTGGCTTTTATGAAGAGTCGATCTGACTCCCCGCATCCCCCATCGATCGAGTATTGGCCCTAAAAGTCTTTCGGCAGATGGTTGTTATGGACTAGAACTTTTTCTCTGACCCGAATAAGAAGAAGAAAGTATTTTTCGATTGCCCCATGAACTACAAAATAGTGATAATGGTAAGGAGGAGATCAGCAGAGCTACTTGAGGCTAAGCTAGAACACCTCGGGTTGGTTTTTATTTGTGATAAATGGGACTACAACCCTGAAGATGATTTGGGCAACACATCTATTAAGGTGAAGCATAGCCCTCGACCATATTGGGAAGCATGGAGAAATCTGACTGAAGATGACAAAAAAAATTAGGTGGACTTGGTGCTCATGCTGATGGATAATTGAAGGCCGTCGTGGCTCGGTTTCTATCTCATTAGAGGGAAGGTGGATGAAAATAGTCCTATAGGTACTACCCTCTGAAGCAGCTTGAGAAAGGAGCATAGTTGGAACCTAGAGAAGATACATGATTTATGGATCTACTACCAGGAGATTAAGAACCTTGATGCCCCTTTTCAAGATGCTTCAATTTTTGGTGTCGATGATGAATTTGACACCCTTTGGGACTAGGAACATCCAGACTCTGATGCAAGTGATGCAGAGGGGCCTAAGCCTGAGGATGTCATGCAACACTCTGACAAAGGGAAGAAAAAGTAGAAAGCGGGGACGCAGCCTGGTACTGTGATTAGGAGGAGTATGTGGGTGAATACTTTGTGATCGAGTTCATCACAATCTCAACCAGTAGCCATGGCTAACCCTGGAGCAACGCAGCAACTAATGGAGGTGGTAGATTTGGAGAACCCTCCACAAATCAAAAGGTAGCCCATTGATACCTCTTCAAGAGTTGGTCCGTAGGAGGTTGCGATCGACCAAGCATCGGAGATGAAAATAGCCACTTAGGTATCTTTCTCTTATCTTTCTCTCCCTCTTTTCTTGGCTCACAATCTCTTATTTCTTCTGCAGTACCTGCGACACCCATCGATCTGGGTTTGAACCCATCTTTCTATGTCCCTCTGCAATGACTGTGGGAGTTTTGCCCCTTTCCTCTCATATCGGATAGATGGATTTCACTCCCCCTTAGATTGCCCCAGCATTGGTCGCATCCCCTTTGTCCACCCAATCTACATCCTCATCTGCATCAATGCATTTTGCCCCGTTGGTGTCTGAATCTGTTGCCTCTATTGTATTATCGAAGTCGATTCCGACTCAACCATCGGAACTCGGTACATATCCTTTGCCACCACCATTTTCCATGAGCCCCTCCATGCCTTCATCACCAGGGATGTGGAATATTCCTCCTTTCTCTCCACTCATAGTTGCCCTTCTAAAGAAGAAAACATCTGAGGTCACGTGCCTATCATTTCCTTTCTCTATCCCTCTTGGCACCCCTTTTGCAGGTGAATGAATCATTTTGTCGACTCAATTCTTGTCTCATAGCGATACAATGAAGCAAGCTCGATCTCTCTGTCTCTAGAAGTGAGAAGAAAAGGATGTCAGATGGCTAGTAGAGCCCAAAGTCGATGCAATTTATAATGAGGCTCAACAATCGTTGCATTTCGCAACCTTGCATCTAAATATTATCAAACCATAGGGAAAAATGCAACCCGATGACTATGATATCTATGCCATCTGACTAGACTTGCGTGTTGCCTGACCACAGGACAAGGTTGAGCTAATGGAGGAAACACAACGGGTGGTGACAATCGACTTCCTTAAGTCTGGGTGCAAATTGAAAAAGATGGAAGACGAGCTCAAGGCCTTCAAAGCAAGGCTAGAGGTTGCATTGACCAAGGACAAATCATAGGAAGCAAAACAAGTGTGCCTTACATAAAATGTGCAGGTTGAGCAAGCTAGCTTGCAGAGGGAGCTTGAGAAATTCTGAGCCCAGGAATCTGATTAGATAACCGAGCTGTAACAAAACAACCATGAATTATCCAACAGGTTGGCACAATTGGAGGTAGAGGTTCAGAAAAATATCAAAGAGTTACAACAATTGAATGCCCATCTGGAGAAAACGGTATGGGAAAAAGAGGAAAACCAAGCAAGAGCACAGGCTCAATTTCAGGAAGATCTCAGGAAGTTCAGGCTTACCCTGGATGATGAGTCTGGCACCCAAAACTAGCTTGAGGAAAGGTGGTTGGCCACACAAAATGATCTAAAAGAGAAGCTCACCTTTGCCACAGAGAAAATTACGGGGCTAATGCAGGAGATTGAGACAAGGGATGCAGAAATTAATTCCTTGAAAGAGATTGCTCAGACTCTTGCTCCACAATCACACCTTTGTTTAGTAGCCCAACAACTGTATGCTTCCTACTGGGAAAAGGTCAAGGCCTTATTCCCTACTCTCTAGCCCACACTCTGATTCATGGTGGAGGTGACAGATCTATGTAAGGAGGTTCATGCCACAATGGATTAGTTCCCGCAATTCATAGGGGAAAAGGTTCATGAGGCCAAAAGGCTGCTAGACAATTTGTACACAATGTCGAGCGAGGATCTAGAATGAGCAAGGATCAAAAATCAGAGAGTAGCCACTGGGGTCGCAAAGGTGTTTATACACTACTAGGAAGCCACCCTCCATGCCCAGCAATGTTCGGCTACATTAGGGCGAACATATTGAATTGCCTTATTCCAAGTTTTTAGCTTGATTGGATCTTTTTTTGGCAAGTTATCACTTTCAAAGTATATGACAGCTTTTGGGACTGGCCCCAAAATAATTTCAAACCTAACAGCTAGTTGGATCAATCATGCATCTTCCCCGTGACCTGTGGATCATCATGGTGTGTTTAGATTTGTTTCATGGAGTGTCCCCGACCTTACACTTAGGTCCACACTTCATCTTGCGCATCTATCACGGAAGAATTCTAGATTTGAGGCCGAAATTTTCTTGCATACGTTACATTTTCTTCATTAGAGATCGTAATGATCTTTGGCCGACATGGATATTTCTAGACTTGCGGATATGATATAAAGATAGTAATGAATCATTAGATTGGTAGGGAATCAAGACAAAGTATAATATGATGTATATAAATTTTGATCTGTAGGATTTTTGCTCGCATGTATGAGCGCTATATTTTGAGCATATTGTAATCAAGCTTGTGAGCTGAATTTGTACGCTCGGATGTGGCCGACCATATGTAATTGAATTTTATGATAATAAGGTCTTTATCTATATTTTCCTTGTGTTGCTTTTGTTTTGTTACTCTAGCTACATGGCCTAGACTGTTCTCCTTGATGACTCTCCTATTGTGACTACACCATAGGTATATTGTATAGAAAGGAAGCATAGAATGGTGTTCAACAAGACAATTGACAGGGGGGCTGAATCAGTTGTCACATATCCTCGACATACATAGCCAACAACAACTAGTTGATAACCAATTGACCAGTTGACATCAATGAAAACACCTTCATTCTTTCAATTCTTGCAACAATATCACCCTTTGTCATTGATGTCAACACATGTTGTGAAAAACCATCAAAGACAACATACTAGCTTTGAATACACTTCTCAAGATTTTTCTTTGTTTCTCCTCCTTAGTAGATAATCTTTTATATTCTTCCTCTTTTCTCTTTTACACATGCTTTCTCTCCCCCTTTGACATCAATGGAAAAGGCAAGAGATATTTTACATTGATTTCCCCTTTGACATTAAAAACATAATACTCACAATGACAACACCTGACACTACCTGCTCCCTCTGAGAGGTAGCCACCAAAACATCAGTCTAGAAGAAAGATAGATCCATAGATCCACCAAACTGAAGCATATCCATATGCATCTAGTTCAATAAAGGAGGGGAAATGATGCCTAACTTCTCTTAGAGATACTCAAAAGTATCTTTAGGAAGAGCCTTCGTGAATATATCAGCAATCCGATCATTCGTCAAAACATATTCAAGTTTTACTTCATTCTCTATTACCTTCTCTCTCTCGAAATGATACTTGATAGATATATGCTTCATTCTAAAGTGCATCACTATATTCTTTGAAATTTTAATTGCACGTGTGTTATCACACAAGATAGAAATAGGATCATCATACACCATTATATTATCTTTCAATGTCTATTTCATCCATAGAACTTGCGTACAACAAGATGCAGTAGCAATATACTCGGCTTCAGTAGTAGATAATAAGACTGAATCTTTCTTTTTACTCAACCATGCCACCAATCTACAACCAAGAAAGAATGTACCACCACTTGTACTCTTTCTGTCATCTACACATCCAATCCAATCTGCATCTTATAGGCACTTTGAGTAAAGTTAGTATCTCTAGGATACCATAACCCATAATCCAGAGTGCCATTCAAATATCTAAAAATTATTTTAATAGCAACAACATGTTTTTCCTTAGGATGTTCTTGAAATCTAGCCACAAGATAGACAACATGCATAATATTTGGTCTAGTAGCAGTCAAATACAATAGTCCATCAATTATAGATCTATACTTGCTCTTATCAGCCTTAGGTGAATCATCATCTTTACCTAGTTTGCAATCAGTCACCATAGGAGCACATACTAGTTTGGAACCATCCATCCCAAACTTCTTCAACATCTCTTTCACATACTTAGACTGTGAAATAAATAAAAAATATTTGTTTGATTAATCTGTAGTCCAAGAAAGAAATTCATCTTTCCAAACATGGACATTTCAAATTATTTATGCATCTCTTCCAAAAACATCTTGCACATATTTTCATTTCCTCCATAAATAATTTCATCATCATATACAACTACAATCAATATTTTGTCATTTTCAAAGTCTTAAAATACATATTACTATATGGCATACCTTTTTCGAAACCTTGTTGAATCAAATACCTATCTAACCTCACATACTAAGCTCCAGGATCTTGCTTCAATCCATATAAGGCTTTCTTCAATTTGTACACCATATCTGGTTGATCTGACAACTGAAATCCTTTTGGTTGTTCCATGTAGACCTCTTCTTCTAGCTCACCATTCAAAAATGTTGACTTGACATCCATTTGATAGAGCTTGAAGTCTTTATGACCAGCAAATGCTAAGAACATTCTTATAGCTTCCATTCTTGCTACTAGAGACAAAAATTCCTAAAAATCTATGTCTTCTACTTGTGAGTAATCTTTACACACAAGCCTTGCTTTGTTTCTAACCACTTCTCCATTCTCATTCAACTTATTTCTGAATACCCACTTTGATCCAATGATGTTTTTATCTAACGATCTTGGGACCAATTCCCAAGTTTGATTCTTCTCAATCTGTATGAGTTCTTTTTTCATGGCTTTCATCCAATGTTCATCTTTACATGCTTCACTTTACAGTCTTTGGTTCAATCTCATAAATAAACACATATTTACTTTAACATCTTTGCTTCTAGTCAATACTCCTTTAGTCTTATCTCCAATAATCTGACTTTCTGAATGATTCTTCTGTAGATATCTAGGTGTCTTAGTTGACACTACCAGAGCTTCTTCTTGTCTTTCATTCTACTTCTCTTACTCATCATTTTCCTGTTCTTCCACAAACTCTTCTATTCTTACACAATCAGGTTCATCGGATACATATCCATCAATGTTGATTGAATTCTTCATTGTTTCATCAACCTTGATATTTGCACTCTCTACAATATTTCTCAATCTTTGATTGAAGCATCTGTATGCTTTGATTTTAGTAGAATATCCAGGAAAAATTACTTCATCACTTCTTGCATCAAACTTTCCCAAAGTTTTTTCATCTCTTTTGATATAACATTTGCTTTTGAACACCTTGAAATACTTAACAGTATGAATTCGTCCATGTCATAGCTCATAGGAGGTCTTTGTATTGTTTTCTCTAGCTTTAACTTAATTGAATACATAAATAGCAGTATGAATAGCTTCTTTCTAGTAAGCTTTCGGTAAATCCGCCTTAGTAATCATTGATCTAGTAGCCTCTTGAACTATTCCATTTTTTCTTTCAATAACTCCATTTTTCCAAGGAGTTATCAGAGTAGATAACCATATTTTTATTCCATGCACTTCACAAAACATATTAAACTCATGGGAGGTGAACTCTCCACCTCTGTCAGACCTTAAGCATTTTATCCTCAAATTCACTTCATTTTCAACCATAGCTTTGAATGTCTTGAATCTATCTAATGCATCTAATTTCTCTCTAAGAAATGTAACCCATGTATATCTAGAATAATCATCAATTAAAATCATAAAGTACCTTTCACCTAGTAGACTTCTCACTCTTTTAGGACCATAGAGATCTATATGAATTAAATCAAGTAACCTGGTAGTAGACTGTTCCTTTGATTTGTAATGACTTCTTGCTTGCTTTCCAAATTGACAATTCTTGTAGATAGCATTAATAAGCTTTGTGATCCTTGGTAAATATTTCACGGCCTAAACAACACTAATCCTTTCCAGGTTATCAAAATTCATGTGACACATTCTCTGATGCCATAACCAACTGTCATTAATCTGATTCATAAAACATTGTCCATCAACACCCTTAAGTTGATAGATATTTCCTTCATATTTCTTTCCTGCAAAAATCAATATTCTAGATCCTTTCTAGATTTCACATCTCTCATCCTTAAACACAAGATTATATCCCTTACTGTACATCTATCCAACATTCAAAATATTATGTCTTAAACCCTTAACATAGTAGACATCATCAGTATGATGCTTGCCATCAAAACTTATTGAATCTATCCCACAAATTTTAGCACCAGTATCATCTCCAAACATAACCAAGCCTCCATCATATTTTTCAAGTTTAAAAAAATTCCTTTTATCACCAGTCATGTGATGTGAACAACCACTGTCAACTACCCAATAATTCTTTTCTCATTTAGCATGTAGGGAAGAGATTATAGTACCTTCATTTTTCTCCTTCTCCAAAGGGCTTTCCTTCACCTATTTTTTAGAATTAGCAGAAGTAGGTTCATCCTTTATAACCAAGAACAAGCCTTTGTTTTCATCAAGATCTCCGTAATCAAAATCCTCATCAGATATACTGGCATTCTCACTCACATAATATGTTATGTTGATCTTCTTTCCTTTCTTTTCTTTCTCATATCTTTTTTTATTCCTCTTATCTCTTTCCGAACACTTTGCAGCATAATGACCTATTTATCCACAAATAAAGCATTGAAAGGGTAACTTACCTTCATATTTTTTGGAGCCTTTCCTCATCCTTCTTACAAAGTTAGCTTCTATTTCATCAAAAAATTATTCATTCAGATCTTCAGCTTTTGTAGCCTTATAGTTTATGATTTGCATCCATTCCTTAGATTCAGCTTCCTCATCTCATAAGATGTCAAAAATCCCAGCAACAGATCTTTAGTGTAGGTCTTATAATATATACTCTATTCAATAGCACACACCTTTCTGCTGTAAGCATTAGGGAGAGTTGTAAGAATCTTCTTCGCAATCCTGGTATCATCTACAATAGCACCAAATCCTTGCATTTCGATCACTATCTCATCCAATCTCTATACATAAGCTTTAACATTATCATCTTCAGACATATGTAGAAGCTCAAACCGTGTCTCCAAATTCTACAATTTTTTCTCTTTTGACTCTTTCATCACCTTCATGTGCCCTTTCCAAAGCATCCTAGACTTCCTTAGTAGTCTTTAGATTGTGGACCTTAATCAACTCAAAATGTACCAAACTATTCTTCAAAATTTACTTCACCTTATTGTTCACTTCATGTGCTTTGATCTCATCAATTGTACTTGGACCATTAGCAGGAGGAGTGTAAGGATTATTGTAAGATTTCTCCACATCATATCCACAATACTCTAGATATTACTCCATAAATGTTTTCTAAATAGCATAATTAGTTCCGTCGAACCTCAGATAATCAGAAACCATTTTCCCAGGCATCCCCGACCTTCCTTAAGCAATTAAGCTCTTCACCAAGGAACCAAGCTCTGATAGTAATTGTTGAACAAGACAACTAAGAGGGGGGTGAATCAGTTGTCACAAATTCAAATTTTAATTCATTCACCAAAACTAATTCTTAACACTGCTTAAATGATTAACCATTAAATACTAATGCAAAAACTGAAATCCATCACACAAACACAATAACATCATATTCATGTGGAAAACCCAATAAGGTAAAAAACACAGTTAGGATTAACTCACACTATATAGAATATCAAAACTAATTAAAAGAGGCTCATTGCCTGAGAAACAAGGCTCATTTCCAAAACAAGGACTCATTGTTCAAAACAGGACTCCATGTCCAATAGGGCTAACAACTTGGAGGGCTCACTACCATAGAGATACAAAGAAGATAGAAGAGACATGTTAAAGAGAGAATACAATCTCAATGCAATGAAGAAATCCACCACAATTTTATCAACCATTTGTAGAAATGCATGAATGATAGAGTACACCTTCTCCTCACTACATCCGAAAACTTAGAATTTAGGCTTTGCACTGATTTTCCACACTTGCATAGCACACACTCACTGATTCAAATCAATCTCACAACTATCTATTCTATTTCTTTGCACATATCTCTCTTTTTCACTTCCTTATTTCACCACTAACTCATCCTGTATTTATACCATCTTCAACTTTGAAACATATCTAAAGTCAGCCATCCAAATCCAAACTTAAATTAGGTCAACACCAAAACATCCTAGGGTGGAAATAGAATGAGGGTGACCCAAATATATCCAACATGCTTCATCAACTCGGAAGATAGTTTTCAACACAAGGTCGGCCAAACTAGTGTAAAAAACATATAACCATTAAGCACAAATCTTCTAGATACCGAAAATATCTTCAATACAATCAAAACAACTCAACTCTAGAACTGCAAGTCATAAGACTTTACCAAAGATAAATTTGGACCAACAACATTTCTCTTGGACCTCAACCAGAAACACATAAAACCACAGTTCACAACTAGTGAACATAACTCACACTGTATAATGAATCAATAGCCAAAAATATAGATATAGCATCTTCTAACAACCATGATCAACATATCTAAAGCACACAAACATAGGATCAAATCCTAGAGAAAAATCTGGAGCAACCACTGAACACCTGCAATCTTTCTTCAATACAATTTTCTCAATATCCTCAACATATACAGCCAACATCAACTAGTTGTTAACCAATTGACCAGTTGAAATCAATGACAACACCTTCATTCTTTCCATTCTTGCAACAAATGGAAGATAATTTATCTTAGATAAAACATGAATGAGAAAGAAAAACTATTGAAATAGTGTGATCAAATTAAAACCAATTCCAAATTGATTTTCTATCCATTAACCTAGGAGATCAAGCAAGTCTACATGTCATAGATGTTCAAGTTAGTGTGAGCAACCTTGAAGAAAAGATTCAACAATTGTTTATTAGACAAAAATTTTACATCAAAAATATAAAAAAATTAACTATTATCAATGTGTTTCTCACTCAAGGTACAAGCCACCTTACTACTTATCAAAACAAGTTAGAATATGTGGGTAGAAGTATAGCATTATGGAAGTTGATATCTGATAATATAGTCATACCAAAGCATAATTAACTAGGGCATGTAGTCAAAGAATTAAAAGTGTTCAAAGCCAAGACCGTTACATAAATGTTCCAATCATAATTGAAAGGCAAAGATGACACCAATGTTGGTGTCATTCTATCTTAGTAGAATGAATGTTTATATTGTTTTAATTGTCATTCTCAAACTTTGAAAGAAATGTTAGTGTTGGAGAATGCCAAGATGAAAAGAATGAAACAAAATTCCACAAGTGAACAAAATAAGCACAATACTATGTCTATCAATATATAACGAAGAGTGTGTAAATATAATGATCAAGACTTTCATACATAGGCAAGGATGAGGATGTGAGAAGGCAGGAGTGAAACTTTGACTACCCCTCCAAAGATGGGACACATGTGATCTCACTTGAAAAGTATGTGAGCAAGTGTCAATAGGTGTCTAAATTCATGAAGAAAAATTTCTCAACCATACAAAGTGAGGCAAAACCAAAATAAACCTAAGTAAACTTAAGTTAGGTATGAATAGGTCAATCCTAGAAAGGCCATTAGCTAACTAAGTGTGATAATGATATTATTTACACTAACACCCCCCTTAAGTGCAACTTAGAGAGTAATTTATGCACTAATGATGATTCATGGCTAATAGGCCATGTGTTAGGTACTCATGTATAAATTTCTCATAAAGTGTAGTAAAGGGGAAAAATACAATTGGAAATAAAAAACCCCTCTCGAAAAGAGAAATAATGCAATGACATAAAATGTACAAGTGAAGAATATATGAGAAGGAATCATGATGACCCCCCAAGGACTAATTATATCACATAAGTACAAGAAATATTCCTCCTATAGGAGAGAAAAAGAGAGACTACGGAGGACCCCCATAAGATCATAGAACCTGGAATGCTAAGTGATGCTCAAAGAAGAATGTAGAATGTGATCCATGAATGTCAAACTATATTTATTCCTTATGGAAGAATATGAACTGTAGATAGGTGCATGATGTCTTCCCATGTGATAAGAATAGAAGTCTATGAATTATGCATGATATCCAAATACAATATTAAAATCTCTGAATTTTTTTGAAATGCTCCATGTGAAGGTTGATGTAGAACATAAACCAAAGATGTAGATAGGTTGACAAAAAATTTGATGTTGTTGTTATCAAAGGTTCCTGCCAACTTTGTAAAATGGGATTCTCTAAAAAAATTTGATATGCCATATAATTAATTATCCTAATCAACTGTAGTGGAAACACAACTATGAATATCTTGTTTCCCTAAATTATGATAAATAAATGATGTAGGAACACTAAATACTGAAGAAGAAAAGTATGAAGGATATGTGATATAAATGTAAGGTGAAGGAATCAATGAGGAGGATAAAACTCCTTGGTTCAAATAACCAAACTGTATCTCTTTATGCATGTTGAAGGTATCAATGTCATCTATACTCAAACCATCGTCAAATTCAACAAAACCAAAGGAAGAAAAGTGATATAGTATAGAATTACAATCAACATGACACGTGATAATGATATCTCTACTCTGCAAATCTTTGATGATCACTAAATGTGGTGTGAACTTAACTATTTTCCTTGTGCCACTATATGTAATCTGATAAATGAAATGGAGATTATTGGATAAGGTACATAAAGTAAATCATTGAAGGTTCCTTCTCTAATTTTGATAGATCATTTTCTCAGAGCTAACATATAGGTGTTATTCACCATCAATATTGGTGATAATGAACAAGGCTCAAATGTAGAAAAAAGTTCTCTATATGCAGCCATGTGGTACGGTACCCCAAAATCAATAATCCACTTATGTGATGTGTTGTTTTCAAAAGCAATGAGTGCCATACCCTGATTCTTCTACTTTTATAAATATGAAAATGATGTGGATGTAGAAAGAGAAGAACCACCTATCCTAGATGTAAGCAATTAAATTTGATTTTGTTGAAGATGATTCTTCAAGTCATCAGTTTCCTTTTTTAACATTGGTGTTCTTCATGCCCTAGTTTCTTACAATAAGTACATTTGGGCTTGTCCTTAGAAAATTTTCCTTTTGATGAGGGAGATGAACTTGATGAAGTGTTTGGTTTTGATCAATTAGCTTGATCCTCGGTTTGTTTCTTTCACTTATATGATTGAGCAATTAATGCTTGAAGAGGTGATAGCATCCATAGAGATTAATTTTGATTGTTCTCTTGTGAGTCTATCAAAAACTATTGAAAAGAAGGAATTACATGTGTTGTTCCAAGAGCATCCATTATAGAGTAGAAATAAGAAGCAAACATTTGAAAAGAACCTTTTAGCTTTGATAAAATCAATAAGACATATTCTTTGTGTTGGTATGTGGTGACTGATCATGCAAATAATGTATACTCTTTATGTATCCTTGCCGAGGTTCGAAGTCACAACCCCCAAATTTGTTTCCCTTTTAAAAGTCAAGAGGTTGGTAGTTAATTTTTTGTTAACTACAAATGAAAAATGACTTTGTAAAACCCTAAATAGATAGAATCTTCCAAAAATCTTGTTATAATTAGTTGGGATGTAAGTTGCGGGATGGTATTCATAAGATTGTAATTTGTTTTACACTGGATAATAAAATCATTGGATGGTTGAGTTTATGTGGATGTATCCCATATTGGGTGAACCACGTTAAAATTATGTGTTGATCTCTTTTGTGTTATTCTTCATTGTTATTTCTTGGTTATTTAGTCTACATATAATTGCTAATGTTTATTGCTCCAATATTCCTGAATCCTAACAACTGGTATCAGAGCCACGTGTTTTTCAATTGATTTGCAGGAAACCTCTAGATTTGAGTGGGAGCAATGGAAGAAGAAAAATTCAAGATTGAGAAGTTCAATGGCCAAAATTATCAATTATGGAAGATGTAGACATAAAATTATTTGTATCAAAAGGATCTATGGTAGCCATTACAAGGAAAAACAAAGAAAGATGCTACGATGTTCGATGAAGAATGAGAGATTCTAGATAGAAAGGAATTGGGAACCATTCGGTTGTACTTGGCACCATCTATGGTGTTCAATATAACAAAAGAAAAGAAAAAAGAGGATCCGATGAAAGCTTTAGCTAAATTGTATGAAAAACTCTCAGCCTCAAATAAGGTATTTCTCATGAAGTGTTTGTTTTATTTGAAAATGATTGAAGGTGGATCTATGATAGATCATTTAAATGAATTTAATACAATTACTATTCAATTAACTTCTATAAAAGTGAATTTTGATGAAGAGGTGAGGGATCTCTTAGTTTTATGTTCTTTTCCAAAAAGTTGGAATAGCTTGGTAATGGTTGTAAGTAAATTTGTCTTTAGTTCAAATACATTGAAATTCGATGATGTTTTTGGTGTTATCCTTAGCAAGGAAATGCAACAAAAAAGTAGAGGTGAGAGTTCAAGATCTGGTAATGCTTTGACTATACAGAATAGGGGAAGAACAAAGGAGAGAGGAAACATCCCAACAAATCATGAGAATTCACAAGGGAATTTGGAGAAAGGAAGATCTAAATCCAAAGGACGAATGGATTGTTGGCACTATGGAAAGCCAGGAAACTTAAAGAAGGATTGTTGGTCTCGAAAGGGAAAAAATGAAGATGGACAACATGATGACAGTAAGGAAGCTAATGTTGCAAGTAATAAATTACAAGATGCTTTAATTTTGTGTTTATATAATGCTAATGATTCCTGGGTAATAGATTTAGGGGCTTCATTTCATGCCACCCCATAGGAAATATTTTGTAGATTATGTTCAAGGTGATTTTGGACAGGTATATTTGGGTGATGATGAACCCTGTCAGATTTTTGGAAAAGGAAAGATATAAATAAAGTTGCAAAATGGAAATGAATGGTTGCTACAGGAGGTAAGACATGTTCCAAATTTGAGAAGGAATTTATTTTTTGTAGGACAACTGGGTAGTGAAGGCAGCATAGTTACCTTTTTAGAAAAAGTCTAGAAGGTCACTAAAGGTGCATTAGTAGTAGCTAAGGTGAAAAATTAGGCACATTGTATTTGTGTACTGGTAATACTTATTCTACCTTAGCTACTATAGAAATTGTAGACACCGAAAATTGGTCTAGGCCTGCGAGCACCACTTTCGACATAATTTCTAATGTCCTTGGTCATGATTAAATAATTTTTATTATTTAATTACCTTTCTAAACACATATTTCCTCTATTAATTAAATAACCTTTTACTTATTTAATTAATTCATAATGACCTTTATTCAACTTGATTAATTAAATAAAATATATTTATTTAATTATGTCGCTAACTAATTAATTCTTCTTTCTTAATTAAATAATTTATTATTTAATTACCCCTTTATCATATTTCAACTATAATTAAATATTTATTATTTAATTATTCAATTAATCCTTTTCAACAGTCAATTAAATAAATTACATTATTTATTTAATTAATTCATTTCAATTTCGAATGTTGAATTAAATTAACATTTAATTCATAATTAATTCTTTGTCACATTCTTGTCATTCAATTATCTAATCATTCACTCACCTTCTGACTCAAGATCTATTTAAATCCACTAGTTATCTCTAGATTCGATATCTGATCATCTCTGCGAGAGGACTCTCTGTCACAACTAGTTAGTTAACTAGTTCTAACTCATATGCATGAATGTGTTTATTAATTAAATATCTTTATTTAATTAATTAATTCATGTGTGCATTCGAACGGATTATTCTTCAAGTTCTAAATTTTTCTTTTTCATTCAAAGTCTATCTCTTCTATTTTCGAAGACTCTTAAAAGAAGATTAAATTATTTATTTAATCTTGAACTCTTGTTCTTTCTATTTTCGAACAGTCTTGACACAAGATTAAGTTATCGTTCTAATTTAATCTTTATCCTACAAAATTTCCTAACTCACGTTCTAACTGACACATGACATTTATCAATCTCGCCCGTCGATCTCTCTTTTGAATCTGAGCGAATCATTCGAAAACCCAAAATCTATAAAATGACCTGTTATTATCATTATTCCTCCTCCCAAAATCAATACTTTTGAGAAGAAACTTAATCTTCGATATTTTGCTTAGACATTCAACAAGGTTATGCTTGCATCAACACAGAAAATCTGAGGGCAAGAATATTGATACAACAAAATGGAGAAGGACAATCGAGATAATTCAAAGAAGTGGACGCATATTCGGTGAGATATTTTCAGTAATTTGTTTATTGTTTTATGTTCATTTATTCATTCTTTATTGTTTGATTTAGATTATTTGTTAGATTTGATCATCTTAATCTGTGCAGCAATTCTCCAGAAAATTAATGTTACATTTGGTGAACCCAACGTGAATCACACTTCAAATTTGCGCAATACTTTTCGTTTTCCATTTTTTATTTTGCAGGTTATCGTACAGCATACCGCATCCGCTCAAATAAACGACGCATTCGTATTCGCGATCCGCATCTAATACATCCCGCGACACATCTAACATTTAGCACCGCATCTGATACATTCCGCACCGCATCCACCTGTCAACATTGAACCACATCCGTCTGTAAACATCGTGACGCATCTCTGGCTTGAAAAGTCGCATCTGCCTAGTAATAGATTTTTAACTTTTTTATTAACTTCCGTACATTCGCGTTTTCATTTTTCATTTTTTGTGTTATTTCATTTTTTCGCTAATGTTTGTTTGCAGCTGTGTTTAGAGGAGTTACTTAGTTTTTGCAGGACGAAGCATAGAAGACCAAATAAAAACCAAAAATATTTTCTACAAGACAAAATCCGAAGACATAAAGGGAACTACTGATCAGTTTGAATGTAGGACCTAATGAAGACTTTTTTTTTAGTTAGTTTTATTTGGAAAGCTTTATGTATCGTAGTTTAGAAAATTATTGTTTGGGTTTAAAAAGAACGTGTGTTTTTCATGCCTGAAGTTTTTTAGATAGAACCCCGATTCACTATATCGAAGTATCCTCTCCCCTTGCGCATTTATGCAATCCTGGGTGTAAGAGAAACAATTACTGACTCTAGAACTTGGGCCTATCTTGGCGGGAAAAAGTACCCACCCCAAGATGACTCAAAACTAGTTACGCGCTTATCGCCAATGACTCCCAATCAGTATACAAATTTTAATACTCGAGGAAAGCTCAGTATTACATAGGATTCGAGCGAACCAACACTTGACTCCCCAGTACCCTTGTGGTATCAAAAAACCTACAGAGCCTAACCTCTGTATAACTGGGATGATATTACCTCTCACATGGCTCTTCTGAATGGGTGTCCGAATTTAAAAGCCAAATTTTTGTAGTTTATCAAAATCCTTTCTATTTACTGGTGCAACAGATTCGGACCTATGAATCATTCTTACATATTTACGGTTCATGTGTGGAGATGAGATGTATGCCATGGGAGTTTCATGGGTATAGTAGCTTGGCTGCCACGTATAAGTGAGTGTCGTGGAGGGGAGCCAGTGGGGTCAAGCTGCTAGTCATCCACCTTGAATATGCGTAGCTGGATTTATCCAAGTAAGAACTCAGCAAGTATTGTCCAACATAGCCTAGGTTGTAAATGTTCTCTGATTTTAACAGATCCATCACTACAAACTAAAAACAAATTGTATTATATGCTTTTTTTTACTGTATTCATCAAACAACTTGATCATCAAACGGAGTCAATCGAAACAGAATCAACAAAAAAAACACAACTGTCAACAAGAGTCACAACTATCATTTTCAGAATCACATCTATCTTAGAGAGTTGCAACTATCAATTTAATCATCGCAAGTGTTTGTCAACAAAGTCCAGTTTTATAGAGTTTAGATACTACACCACAACTATCAAATCCTGGGTCGCATGTGTATTTTTGGGCCGCATTTGTCAAATGGAAAACCACAACTGTCTATCAACAAGTTTAGGTTCACAAAATCCATATTCTGAGTCGCAACTGTTACTGTAGGTCGCATCTGTCAAAAACTAAACTGCATCTGTCACAAGTCAAAATTGTCGGTCAATATTCAAAACTTGTTTTAGTCAAATGACCGCATCTGCAATATAAAATGCATCTGTCAAAAATAGAACCATATTTGATAGGTGAACCACATTTGACTGTCAATAGAAAACTGAGAAAATTATAAAACCAAGTCCAAAAGCATAACTATAATTTTCACTTCTTTTTCTTAAGATCAACCTTGGACAGAAACTCAAAAACATTTGATCAAAACCTTGCATTATTAGGTGTCATATACGTCCTAGTCATAGTCATCCTAAATTGCATAAATTTAGACACTGTTGATGGTGTTTTTATTTACTTCACAACACAGGTAATACGTAGGTGCATTACCTCTCTTGAAAGACAATCTTCCACAATCAAATTGCAGAAAACTATCCCAAGGTCTATTAGGTGTCAGGCCCTGATGATGCTTGGGATAAATCAATTGTTTGATGTGATTTTGCTAGAATCACAAGGTGGTCTTATGTGGTCGAAGTTGTAGGAGAATTGGGTTGATGAATGGAGTTTTGTTGATATGGAATTATTGTACCTTGTTGCAGGTTCAGGCAGTAGTCTTGGACTCCATTGTTTCGTTACATTTGGATTTACAATGTGGAATGAACATTAGCACAAGTTGTTTCTTAAAAAAAGGGGAAAAAGGGCAAGGAAAAAGGATGGTTCTTGGACCTGCAACTACCGATGAACAGTGATCATGGAGGTTCCTGCTATGGACAGTTTCCTTAAACAAAATTTCACTTAATCTGAATTCTCACAATGTCATGAAATTTATGCTATCTTCTAGGGACTACAGATATTCATCATTCATTCACCATATAATGTGAACAAAGACAAGGTTTAATGAGCAGCTATGAAATTATAGTCCAGGCTAACTTTGCACAGTCATTTACCAGTAGCAAATGACCAAAAGTATGGACAAGGAAGGCATACACACAACATGAATCTTCAAAACCAAAGACAACATACTAAATCCACTACAACTAACTAAGGAAGCTAAAGCAGCAAAGTTTTAACTAAAGGGAGAAGAATCATGAAACATGTGGAGAAACTCAGAAATATACCAGAAAATGATTGTATTTTCTATTATAATTTCAGCAGCATGTCTTTACAACAACTCAAATCTCTCAAAATGAGAGGAGGAGAGCCCTATTTATAGTTTTCAAAAAGCAAAATGAGTGGCCAAGATTTGATTGTATTGTGTGGCCAAAATTCACTTTACACTAAGGTTTCACCTACCCCCAAATACATTTCATTTATAAGACTTTTCTTGTCCTTTTCCCTATTTCGTCATCTAGTGACAGCACTGTAGCAATTTCATCTTGTAGCTATTTTCCCTCTGCTGTAACTATTATTTAAGGAATTCTTCATCGATGACTGGGTTACCTTCACGCTTCTTCAATGCAGCATACTCCATGAAGCTCAAGATCAGGGGTTGAAACTTATCCAGCTCCATGATGTCGGATCGCAAAATCTGATAGCTCCAATCCTGGGAATTGCTGACGAGCTTCTTCGAGTCATCATCGTATTTAGCGGCATTATCTCTGAAGAATTTTGACTGTGCAAAGCCTCGGGCAGCGAAGCTCATGAAGTCAGTGGTGACCCAATTGACATCCCATCTTCCATAATCTTTAGGAAGTGGAGCTTTATACTCTCAGGATTGATCTCGACAATAGGCAGCTGGTATCCCGTCATTAACTTGAGGTACCGCGAGCACTCGTCCCTAGTTTCCCTGGCCCATTCGATATCTGGAACTATATGCTCCATGATTTTCTCCAATCTTCTCTTTCAGTGATCGAAATCTCACCTCCATGTATCCACTAGCTAGTGATCATCATCCTTGAAAGCAAGGTCCTTTTCCTAGACTTCGCTTGGCAAAGCAAGTATGGCCTCAATTTTTGGGTAGGCCACCTCGTACTTCCTTGGGAACTCCTCACAGATCCATTTTGTGCCCTCGAGAGTTCTCTGAACTTCCAAGAACCTATTTGTTGTCCGGATAGCCAAGTTGATACCTACATTCCCCATGTCCAAGACCTACCGGAACCAGTTTTCCATAGTCTTGTCCAAGTTCCTTCTCTTCTTGATCTACTCATGGGACAAGAGTTGAGGTGGGGCAGATGAAGTTGTGGGTAGCTCATCTAGGGATGACCACTGTTGAATATAGGTTGTCAGATTAGCCACTTGTGCTTTGAGTTCTTCCTTGGAGACCTTATCCTGCTAGATAAGGTGTAACACCGTAGCGACGAACTCCTGGAGGTGATCAACCTTTTGCTCCCTCGTGGCCACTCCCAAGTCGATGGTGGAGACGTTATAAGTTATCCCCTGCTCTCCAACCATTGGTGTCGCTATTTGTACCACCCTAGATCCCGAGGCATCCATAGTTACCTTTGATCTAATCTTTGGTTTCTTCTCTTTCCTGGTGCTTAATTGGGCTCTGGCCAGAATGGCTTCCAACCTTGCCTTAGGATCCTTCAAGGTGGGAGTTTTTTGCTTTAATTATTTTTCCAGCTAGTTGGACATTTGAGGCTCTTCCCTAGGTGGTTCACTTTGATTCCTACTGTCCTCCTTCTCAAGTTCAATGGCTGAGAAAACAAGAGCCTTCTTTTCAATTTATGTATCTCCCTTCTCCTCATCAGAGTCCTGCTCAAGCAATATATACTTATGGGGAGACCCAATGTGTAGCTGCTCATCAGAGGGATCTTTCCTATCAGTATCCCTTTCCTCTTCATCTTGGCCCTGTTCATGTTCCTCAGGCTTCTCTTCTTGCTCAACATCATGGAGGAATTCCTCCTCATTGTGCTCTAGGGTCTAACGATGTCCCTCAGTCAGATATTTGTTGCCTTCAGTCTCTGGGGCAGCAGTTTCCTCTTCATGCACAAGCTGATCCTCAGCCTCCTTATGTTCAATGTCTTTGAGCTACTTGCTCCACTCCACATTGAGTTTGGGATCATTTGTTTTTCTTATCAGTTCAGCATCCAACTCCTCACTTTTCTCATTGGAGGACTCATAGGCTACCTCATCAATCTCCCGACGTTTGAACAAAGGGTGTTCGTGGTACTCAAATTCCCTGTCCTTCAGCCTCGTTGTAGCTTCTAGCTGTCGTCGCTCAAGTTCGTCAGATATTTGCATTGTTGCCTCCATTCTTGGTGTTTCAGAAGGTGGAGGGAGAGTTGGAGTGTGAGCCATATCCTGAGCTATTGCATCTTGTACTACAGGATTAGTGAGCATCCCCAAAATCTCGAATGGGACATTCTGCATGTATTTCACAAAAGACTTCGGGAGGCTGAGGGAAGGCATTGCAGTAGCGGAAATAGAGGGAAGGGAAGGAGACATAGAGGAAGAGGAGATTGGTGAGGTCATGGTAGAGGAAGAATCCACAGGAATATTTGCATGATTGGAGAGGTGGAAGCAAGGTGAACAGAGATGTACACTGTAGGCGGGGAGGAAGCGAAAATGACAAGCGAAGCATGTGAGATGGGGGCAGCAGCAGCAGCGGCAGTAATCGTAGTAGATGGGGACCCTGGTGAGTCAGTCTCTTCTTCCCTACTCTCGAGGGGTGAATTTTTAGCTATGACTGGCATCTTGACGACTCTGGTCATTTTCCTTTTCTTTTGGGAAGGTTCACCATCCAATGCCTTGTGGGCATAAACCTTTGCTTTAGGCAGCTGCTCGTTGGCCTCTTTTCTCTTCTTGGTTCTGATAGATGGTGGGGATTTGGAGGTTTCCCTAGTTGTTGCAGTGGGCACACCACCACCAGAGCCGCCAAGCTCACTCTCGAGTCCCTTAAATGTTAAGGCGACTCCCTGTTGTTTTAATCAGGCCACCTATTGGTCGATCCATGCCCGTCTTTAGATTTCGACAGGTCTAGTGAGCATGTCGATGTCATCAAGTTCCTGCTCATCCCAATCAATTGCAAGCAACGGTAGATTGGCAATGACATCATATCCTGGATCTATCATTGTGTCCTCATCCTCCTCAAGCTGATCGGGAACCAACATAGATTTATCCTTCGCATGTACATGGAAGTCATGCGCATGTAGTGCCGCACCCACACCTCGAGATCATCCTTGCAGTTGGCCCATAAATCCTCGATATTGTGGAGGTGGGTGTATTCACGTCCTAGTGCCTTTTTGATATGACCGTAAGGGTCCATTCTCAGCCGAGTTGTGTACTGCTTGAAGTGGTATTCAGCCAGCTCCTTCTCTGAATAACTTGCACATTGGGAGGTGTGGATCTTGTACATTCCCTGACCAAGGCCAATAGGATAAGGTGTCCCCACCAAGTGCTTGTCGCTCAGGATATTATGAATATGTCACAACTGTCGGGTCAGCTCCAATAGCAAGATCCGATGATTGGGGTACTGGGGCAGCTTGTTCAGCCTCTCTGTGAATCCTTGAGTGCGGATGTAAGTAAACTTAGGGAATTGTATGTACAAAAAGGCATAATGCTTGAGGAGGGCCCTAGCACTGTGGGATACTCTTTTATGAAAATCTCCTCCAAGTAACCGGATGATGTAGGTGATGAAGGCATCATTCACCCTGCAGTAGTCCTTCTTAAAGTTCTAGTGTTGTAGCTGGGCGTATTGGTCATAGGGCTTAAGCTCCCTTCCCTACACTACATTGAGTATCATGTTCAATCCATGGTAATGTCGCTGATTAACAAGCGAGTATACCAGGTAGGACTTCATATAGAATTGTGATGTCTTCTTTACATTGATAAATTGCTCGTGGAAGCAATTGTTGATTATCTCTCCCCAATCAAAGGCAGCGTTTCCACGGAGGATCTACTCTATGAAGTAAAAAATCCATTCATAGAAGAAAGCCGTAGCTGGAAGACCCATTACTCTGCTCAACAATGTCACGAGGTTGTGGTAATCCTTGAAGAAATCACTATGGTAGAGCTCCTATGGGACCTTGCAGCACTGGCTCACTTATCTTTCAACCAGTATTGATTGATCAATTTTTTGCATCCTATCGGATCTTGCTCCCATAACGTCTTGCACTCCTCTAGAGTTGGTGTCTCCATGGTCTCAAAGGCGGGGATGTGGAAGGTTGTACCTATCCCAAGAGGGGACATGTTTGTGAGAATATTTCTTTCTCTATCGACTATGGTTCTGGTTTCAGCTTGATATGCCTCCCGGTACGCCAATACCAATTCTGAGGCCACTAAAGCTGGCAAGAAATTTGTAGCCTTGGCGAGTCTGCTGCTTCTGATTAATTTTACATTCCCTGTCTTTGGGTCCAGTCTGACCCACCGAGTAAACTCATCAATGTCAACCTCTCTGATGTTTGTATCCATGATGTCTCTCCAAAGAGTGGTGATCCTCGATTGCAATGGTACCCCTTGGAATTGGAACTTCATCTGATCTTTATCCTCCTTGCCTCGAGGTGTCTGGGCGATTCCCTTCCCCTTCCCCTTGGAAGCACTAGAAGTTTCTGTGCCAGATTTCATAAATCTTGCACAAAGGACATGAATTAGTAACTTTAAACATGATAAAGTGGTCTTGGACAAGTTCCTGCACATCAAAGTTAGCTCTGCAATCATTACTCATACTCAATAGTCACATAATCATTGGATAAAACATTATTAGAAAGCAAGGCAGGCAATCCGAGTTCCTAGGGCCGAAATACCCTTGGCAGAATGTTGTTTGGAAGGGAAAATTGGGCATGGAACTCTCAGAGGTGTTTCCTAGTGTTGGATTTACTCAAATGAGGGTTGATGTGAAGGAAGACCTAATTTTAGCAAGTGGGTCGAGATCCATTTTTGATTTGGAGGTCATTTGATCCTTCATTTGGGAGTATGGGCATCAGTTATGAGATTGTAGTTGGAAACAACACAGAGGACACGAAATTCTAAATGCCGAAATCCAAAGCTCGGAATGCCGTCGCCGGGAAGTCATCACGGATCAAGCGTTTGAAACGACGAAATGCAGGCAGCAATCCGGGAGGTGAAATTTGGACGGTAATCCTTGGTAGCAAAATTTTGAGTTATGGGAGCATTTCGGTAATCAAGTGGTCGGGTTTCAAAGGTCAGGAAGCTGTCCTGAATTAGCTGTGTAAAGCGGCGCTAATGGAACGAAATTTCGGAAGCAAAAATCCAAGGTTCGAGGTTCAGACACACCTTGGGTGGTTTTTTTTTTTGTCGTTCGAATCTCTAACAAGGCGACATGGGACTGGGGTTCGGGACTCGGGAGGATGTCCTGGAATGGCCGTGTGAAACGGCAAAAGCGAAATGGAATTTCGATAACAGATTCCTGAAGGTTGGTGTTCGGAGTGGTTTTGGGTCTTAGTTTTCTCCTTGGATTTCATGTCTGGCAAAAAGCAGACCGAGGTCTGGGAGTCAGAAAGACATCCATGGATAGCCATTCGAAATGGCGAAAGTGACACGAAAACCCGAGGGAGGAATTCCGAAGGTCGGGGTCCGAAGGTCCTTAGGGTGTTGGATGATTCTGGCAAATTTTGAAACATAGAGTGTATAACCAGGGTCCGGGAGTCAAAAAGACGTCGAGCCATTGTCATTTACAATGGCAAAGTCAAAACAGAATCTCAAAGACAAATTTCTGGATACCGGGGCTCGGGTTGATTTCGGACGTTGGTTTCTTCTTTACAAAGTTGGACGGACTTTCTACACCCAGGGTCCGAGGGTCGAGAAGGCACTCGAGGAAAGCCGTTTGAAACGGTGAGGGCAGAATGGAAACCCATGAAGGGAAGTCCGGAGGCCGGGACCCGGGGCGAGCTTAGCCGTCGTTGGCTCTTGAAGTTTGATTTTACATTCGATGGTCGCGGATAATTCCGAGCCTCAGGAAGGCGCTCGCCTGTTCGGAAGAACAGCGAGGTGATCCCATAAAGCTAGTTTACAATTTTTGAGAGGAATTGATTTTTGCTAAAATCACATATTTTTAGAAAAATATAATGATTTAAGCCTTTAAAAGCTCCATTTTAAGTATTCCAATTGAATAGGGTTTGATCAAACCACCTTAGATCAAACCCCCTTGGATAGAACCTCGCTAGTTTTAAAGCATACCTATAAATCAGTCTCCTTTACACCTATCAAAATGCTAATACAAAATCATTTTTGATTTACCTTTTGGGGTATCAAATGAATTCATTTAAAATTTATTTAAAATGATTATGGTAGTCCTTGAAATGAGCTATCCCAAGAATATAATTTTAATATGTTTTGGTTTTATTATGTATGTGTGTTTTTAGTTTTATTAAACATAGGTTTTTTACCAAAAATCAAGCTCTTTGTTTTGCACATGTGGAAAAATAGCAAATTATCAAAATAATTTTTTAAAAAATATGTTCGTGTTGGGTATTGATGTCTTTGATCCATTAAAAAATAAAATTGAATTTTGATACATACATAAAAAGTTATGTTGTATATAGTCTTCCTATGTCTGAATTGCAATTGGTTTGACTTCAAAACTCTATTAAGGAAAAAAACATTCAATGAAAAATGATGAGACCAAAGGAAAGTGCTAGATATCGTAGTTACAAATCTAAATTCAAAAAAAATAGAATTTTATCCTTCATACAAAAAAAGTTATGTTGTATACGGTGAGCGTCACTTTTTAAAAATGTTGTTTTTTGAAAAAAACTAGTTTTTGTGCGAGATGGAAAAAGAAGTGCAATCTTATACCAAAAATTTTGAAAAAAATATTTTTAGAAACTACAAAAAAAATGTGATGAGACTCTAGTTTTCATCATCTTCAAATTCCTCACGGTTTAGCCGCTATAGGTGCTCGAATGTGAAGATTTAGTTAAAAATAATAATTTTAGTGTCCAGTTTGGCCAAAAATTGTAAACCGCTATTGTGGGATCACCCAGCGACGGGGGAGTCCAACTCCGGTTTGAATTTTGAGGCTTCGAACGATCAGTTTTTTATATCTTAAACTTATGGGTTTCCAGGGGAGGGCGTTTGCCTACCATATTTCATCCTTGTTTTGCATTTTACATTGCTTAAGGCTAGGAATTTCAAAAAATAGAGAACAAGGCGCACGGGCAGTGGGCATACCTCAAGATTCCAAAGATGAATGTTGTTGGTCATGCAGAGGACGTCGAGAAAATAGCTCAAAATTTGGGGCCAAAAACACCGAATGCCTCAGAGCTCTCCAAATTCTGATAACTTCAGTCGGTTGGGTGAAAATGATAGCCGAAAAATCCGAATTTATAGCCCAATTTGCCATTAATACAACATTTAATGCCCTTGTACGGTGATAGGGAACTTGGTGGGTTCAAATTCGCAGACGGCAGCGGGAAGACTGAAGTCTGTCGTCAGGGAAGATGTTCTGCCACGGCTGTGAGAAACGGAAAAGCACAAGCAGATTTCCAAAGAGGGAAATCCGAGATCCGGGGTCCGGGTCTCGGAAAGAAGTTGAGCGTCGGACACCAGCAACAACGAACTTGCAATGGAAATCCGGAGCAAGAAACCCGAGGGTCCAGACCCAAGAGGGGTTGCAAACATCAGAAAGGGCATTCTGATAAGGGAAACTCGAATTAACTTTAGACTTAGCATTTTTCGAGGGGGGAAAGTTCGGTCAAACCTAGTATGTGACTTTGAAGGGTGAGTTGACGAATTAGGGCACAAAAGGGGCACACAAAATGAGGTGAAGCAAAAAGGGTCTGATGATCAAAAGAGAGAAGTGAGGGTCCCCTTTCTGAATGGGGCGTGTCTGCAACAGGCACAACAAATTGCGACTCCGTTGGGAGAACGCTCTTGGCATTCTAGAGATAAATATTCATTTCGAACCCACGATCTCTGGTTTCACAGACCAAAGCTGACTTTCAAAGATGGACTAGGAATAGTTTAAGGAAGGAGGGATTGAATCAAACTACAATATCATCATGGAGGTGTGTGCATGGTGAGTTCATTTCCTTTCCTGAGAGAGCACAAGTAACCACTGGTCGGGGGGAGATAAGCTACGTAGTTCGTCTAACCCCAAAAGTAACCTGGACATTGCTCCGCTGCTAGTTAGGCGTCCATAGCCCCAGCGGAGTTGTCGCTATGATCTCACGAACATAGCTCTACTGCCAGTCGGGCATCCATAGCCCCGGTAGAGATATTCGCACACCCATACGGTTGTTACTTTCACTTTATTTATTCTTTTGTTTAATATTTTATTTTAGCACTTTCTCTTTTTTTTTCGTTCAACCACATAGGCAACGAAGCTCATAATGGGCTTAAGAATCAGAGTGGTTACTGGAGCAAACTTTAGATTTTTCACTTATCCCCTCCTCCCAATAGTCACCATACCATTCTTTGGAAACATTAAAATGTGTTTTGTGTGTTCCATGACAAAGGTAGGGAATTCAAGCGGATGACCATTCTAGGTTAGTTCTGAGTTGAAAGTTGAAAAACCAACGCTTAGGAGCTTTTAGAGGCTAGCAACAGGGAATGAAGGCTTATCTAAATAATAGCACAAGAGCGGGTAGCGGGGAAAACCATCCGTTGGGCCAAGCACAACCACCATAGTAGAACAGGGAGGCCCTTCCAAGATCAAGACAAAATAGCCGGGATAGCAAGCAAAACTGAAAGGCAAAGTGAGAAACCTATTCTAACCTATATACAGGTATTTACACAAACAGCTCCCAAAGAGCTCAAGCCTAGAAGTAATACTTAAGGTGCTGCCTATTGATAGGCAACGGGATGTCTTCACTAGTGAGAGTCTTTAGGTGGAAGGCATTATCTCCAAGGATTTCAACAATCTAAAAGGGGTCAAGCCAAGGCTTGTCGAATTTGTTGTGTCCCCCTTTCTTTTCATGGGCCTTGTCCCAGTAGAGGACTAGATCAAAAATGTGAAAGGCCTTAATTTTGGCTCAACAATCGAACCATCTTTTGACTACGCCTTGATGCTTGGCAAAATTTTCTAATGCGCGATTTCGCACTTCTTCGAGGTGCAACAGCTTATCGAGGCGAGCTTCTCTGCGGTCTCCTCTTTCATAAAAATCATTGACAAACTGGAGGGTAGGGATTTTCAAATGTATGGGAAGGACAGGCTTTAAGCCATAGACTAGATGTTACGGAGAATCCCCGAGGGCGGCCTTGTGATGGGTGCGGTCTGCCCACAGGGCGAAATGGAGTTGGGTATGCCAATCCTTGGGATTCCTATCTAGCAGCTTCTTGATCACCGAGATCAAGTTCTTGTTGGTGGAATCAGGAAGGCCATTGCCTTGAGGGTAGTAATTGGATGAGAATTTGAGGGTGATGCCATAGTTAAAGGCCCAACTTGTGAATTTTAGTGAAGCAAACGCAGGGCCATTATCGCATACTAGAGCATATGGGCAACCAAAATGATTTAAAATCAAACTTTCTAAGAAATTGGTTACGACTTCAGTTGTACATTGCTTACAAGTTATTGCTTCTTTCCATCTAGTGTAATAATCAAAAGTGGTTAGAATGTACCTGTGTCCTGCAGATCATGGAGGGCTTATCGGACCAATGAAGTCAAGACCCCATTGCGCGAACGATTTTACCTGCAGAACAAGTTGCAATGGGACAACAACATTCCTTTCTTTGGCGGTAGCAGTCTGGCACACATGGCAAGTATAAACATGACCATGGGCATCCTTGAAAATGGTGGGCCAATAATACCCAGCTCTCAATATCTGGTGTGCAGTTGATAGACCCTAGCCATGGCCAATCCCGAACTTGTCATGGAATTCCTTAAGAATGCAATCAACTTCCTCCTTACCCAAGCATCTCAAATAGATACCTTCATGATTCTTCTTATATAATATGGCACCTTGCAACATGTAGCTGCTGCTTTTCAGCCTAAGTGCTCACCTTTGGACTCCCTGTAGATGAGGGGGACATTTATGGTTCAACAAGCAGTACACTATATCATCGTACCACTCCCCTGATGATACATCCTCCAACTGGTACTGATGTACCTTTAGTTCAGGTCCAGCATCAATAAATACCTCTGCCATTTTTCGAGCGAGTGTCTATCCTCTTACCAACTTCATTGGCTAGATCTCCATGTCATACTCTTGCAGCAACGTGATCCATTTTTCCCTTCATTCCCCTAACTCATTCTGCATAAGTAAGGTCTTCACTGTGGGATCGAGAACTATAGCAAACACCTTGTTGCGTAAGATACAATGCCTAAACTTTTTGACTTCCTTAACAAGGGCATAAGCCTATTTTTAAACGTTATGATAGCACAGTTCAGCATCCTTCAAGGGGGCGCTCATGAAAGTGATCGAATGTTCGTTCCCCTCATCATCCTTCTGTGTCAAGATGTTGGCATAGGAATGCTCTGAAGCAAAAGAGTATATGTAGAACGGCTTCATGTAATTGGGGCTGACTAGTACAGGGGCATCAGTGATTTCCCTTTTTATCTCCCCGAAAGCCTGCTTTGCTTCAGGAGTCCACTCGACCTTAGCGTCCTGTTTTAGCATGGCATTGAGTGGTTTAACTATTTTCGCAAAGTCTGTAATGAACTTGCGGACAAAGTTGATCTTTCTGAAAAAAGACTTTAATTCCTTCTTGTTGCCTAGTAGCTAGATTTTCATGATGGATTGGATACGCTCGGGGTCAATAGAGATTCCCCGTTCTAAAAAGACATGCCGTAGGAGTTTACCCTCGGTGACCCCAAAGATGCATTTCCTTGGGTTAAGGGAAACTTTGAACGTGCGACATCTTTCAAAGACCTTGCATAAGTTAGCGACGTGATTGCCCCGCTGTTTTGAAAACACTGTCAAGTCATCCATGTAGATGATTATTTATTTGCCTATCAAGTCCTTGAATGAAATATTCATAGCATGCTAGAAAGTGGCGCTAGCGTTGATTAGCCCGAATGACATTCTCCTATATGCGAAAGTTCCCCACTTGGTGGTGAATGTTGTTTTGTGTCGATCTTCATACTGCACCATAACCTGATTATATCCCGAATATCTATCCAGGAAGGACATCATCTGGGAGTCGTTTACTACTTGTAACACCTCATCCAATGAGGGTACAAGATAGTTGTCTTTCTTTGGTGCTCGATTCAGATTGTGGAAGTCTATGCACAGTCTGATTTCTCCATTTTTATTTCTAACAGAACCAAATTTGCTACCCATGTGGAGTGCCTAACCAAAAAGATGATCCTGACCGACAACAACTTTTGTACTTCCTTGTATATGACAGGTTCCAATAAAGCGTTGACAGGGCGTTGTCGCTGCCGGAACAGCTTCGCATCTGGCCTGAGAGGGATAGTGTGTGTGATGTTCGACGTATCATATGTCTTGAGCTCATCATAGCTCTAGGTGATGACGTCATGATACTTTCATAGAGCCTGGATTATCCCTTTTCTTTCTTCATGAGCGCATACTTTGCCTATGACCACATTCTTGGCACTTTCAGCCATACCTAAATTGTAAGTGTCACATTGGTCACTGATGGTATCCTTTTTAGCTTGTTGATCTTGGTCTCTAATTTCATCGAGGTAAAAGACTCACTCTAACTGGACCATTCCCCTAGGGATGGTATTGGTCTTTAGGTTAATAATCCCTTCTATATCTAGGTCTGCCTCTTGGGGCTCGACCTCGTCGATTATCTGCGTAGCAAAGACATCTGAACTACTGATGAAATCTAGAATATGTTTGTCATTGTTGAACACCTGGAAATTAGCCACATTATCCGGGATTGACGGGATGGAGGTGAGCTCCACCGTGAATCTTCTGAGGCCTGATAGAGATAATGGCTGCAACATGCTTTCCCCCTGTGCCAAGGCATTGGCGGTATGATTCCATGCACGTGGAATTAACTGAATGTCGAATTCATCTAGCCCTTCCAGCATATCCCAGACACGGTGCCCGTAGTTAGTGAGTCTTCGATCATAGCTGGAATACAACTTCTTGACCTGTTTTACAACTAACTTAGAATCTCCATACACTTGGAGCATTTTGACACCCTTTCTCAATGCCATTAAGAGGCCCAAGACCAAGGCTTCGTACTCTACTATGTTGTTAGTAGAATAAAACTACAACCTATGAGCAACAAAGTATGACTTACCTTTGGGACTGATCAACTCAAAACCTACCCCAGCTTCGTGCTTGGATTTAGATCTGTCAAAGCGCAATGTCAAAAAGCTAAGAGAATCCCTGGGCCTAGCACTAGCAGCTTTGACTCTCGTTGTCGATGGAGCTTTCATTTTAGGAACTGCCTTAGGAGATACAGGGATGAAATGTGTTTGTTCGGATGATGCAAATTCTATTTTCTCCATCGGAGTGGCCTGTTTCCTAACTTGTTTGATTTCTACTTGACACAAGAAACAATCAAATTCTGAGTGAGCAGCATTGTGTACCCTACACCAATTAGGGAGCAAGAGCTCCAGGAAGTTCATTTGAATTCCCAAGCTAAGCTGGTCCTTGACACATTTTTCCATGAAGTCCTAGAAACCATCGAGTAGTCCCCGAGTATCATTTTCTCCTAGTTCTTCATCATCTGACTCGATGAGCACTTCAGTGCTCTGAGAAATGTTGGTGAAATTAGCAGGTGAGCTGCATAGTATGAGGAAGACCTCGCTCGTTCCTTCATCTTTAGGGTATTCCTATTCATTCTGATATGACACTAGGGAATAATTCCCCAGACCTTTTTCGGCATACAATACCTCGTTCGTGTTGTTATACTCAGTGATCATAAACCTCATTCATGGCTCCCGATCGATCCTGATCTAGTTCGGCATTCCCTTCCATGGCAGCTACATGTGCAAGTAGTCAGTCGTGGTGTATCCATTCAATTCCCTCATAAAATCCCTGCCTAGGATTATACCGTATGTATCCGGGATATCAACCACCTGTATGTCAATGGTTTGTTGAATCTGGGGATCAACAGCAACTTGCATTGGTATTCTATTAATTTCCCCCACTATGTTGATTTTGGTTTTGTCAAGCTGCGTTACTTTTCATTGGGAAGGAGTGAGCGTGATTCCAAGTGCTTTGCATACGCTCAAGGGTATAACATTGGTCGAGGCTCCTGAATCAAGCAGGTAATTGTGGAGGTTCTTCCCAAACATGTGGATGGTGGTCAGAAATGGAGGAGTTTCAAATTTCCCTTGAAGCAATCCTCCAGAAACGTCCACCTGAGCGACTTGGCCCTTATCTTTCTCGCTGCCCTTATTCTTGGTTTGTATCTAATTAGTGGCCCTATCGGGTTGTTTGTTTCTCTGCTGACCTGCTGGCAAGTCATCCTTACTGTTAAAAATTTGCCTGACAACTGATTCATTTGGCTGATCACTAAAAGAAACCTTCTTTACCAGAGCTTTCTTAGCTGACCCCTATGGTGGAGTCCCGTTTATCATCCTGAAAAAGGCATTCCTAACAGCAGGCACCTTCAGGAGTTCAATTGCCGACATGCTCACCTTTACCTTTTTAAACTCTTCAACAATATAACCCCCCATCTGCTCGATTTCTTGATTGCAAGAGCCATTTTGGAAGGAGGTGGTGACTTGGCTTAGGCTGTCGCCTTGTTGTTTACTTCTGCTAAGGTACCACATGGGGGTGTGGGAAAAACCCAGGTTATTACTTGCATTCAGATCTAGAGGGGTGCTGAAATTGTTCAGCGGAGTGGAGGTCATAAAAGGACCTCTAGCATGACCACCAGCTTGTCTATTTCTTAGGTTGTAAGGGGTGGTCTGTTGGTGAAACATCTGGACTTCATCCTCCCTAGGCTCTTTTTCGTCATCTTTGTGACCATTATCTACTGAATCAAAAAGCTGGGCTAAAGGGCTTTCGAAACTTACCTCTCTCACCGCATCATGATTGCTGCAATCAACATTCTCCAGTTCAGGTGTGTTGCATTCCGCCCTTGGGAAGGGAGCCTAGTTTAGAACCAACACCGAAGAATCATACGGATCAGATGGGACAATGTCCCTGCATCCCGAATTGTCAACTGCATTCTAAACTTCTACTTGGAAAATCTCAGCTGCAGTCTGGAATTCTGGACAATCTAGTTCGGAATGGCGGCTCGTTTTGTGAATACGACACCAACCAGACAACACAGCCTCTACCAAATATACTCCACTTGCGGGGTTTTCATTCTTGTTGTTGTTGGGCTGGTCAAGAGGCTTGGGAACACCACCATTGTTGGGGCACATATTCCATGTCTGGTTTTTCCTTTGGAAGGGCCTTTTGTCAAAGTTTTGGCTTGAATTTTGATTTTTGTCATAGTTTTTCCCCGATGATGTGTTGGCATTGCAACTGTCTTGACTTTCTTGCTGAACTCTGCTTTCCCTATTAAGGTTGGTCTGGATACTCTTTTACGTTGCCTACAGCTAGTTGTTCTGATTCCTTAGGTGTGTCATTTCAGTTGACATCTTCTTGTCATTTCTGTGAGCTCGTTGATTCTATCCTTTTCAGCATTATTCAATGGTGGTACGACATTTTGAAGGAACATGGGATGTGCCATCGGCTGATTTTGGTGAGCAGGTGGGAATTTTGTTGCTTGAAGGTACGCGAGCACCTGGGATTGTTGAGGATGCAACTATTGTTGCCGGGGCAGCAAGTAGTGAGGTACTGGATATGTCTGGGTCATCAGCTACCCAAGATGTGGAACCAGAGGCAACTACGACACTAGATTCAGCAAGGGTGTCTAATGTTGCAAGGCCTGCATGAGTCCCTGAATCTGCGCCGGATGCGTAGTTTTCCCGAGAGAAGGCAGCAGACCAGATATGTTCTGTCCAAAATCTGTGCTGGCGATGATGGCTTCAGCGTATGCATCGACCAACCTAGTTGGTGGTGGTCTCATTCTTTTCACCAGGGCTAAAGTGAGGTTGTCTAAAGCTACATAGTAAATGGGAAGGACGGCAGCATCGTTGAAGACATACGGGGCCTGCAGTCGAGTGTACGCTCTATGGATGTGATTATTGAAGGAACTAATCAGTTCATTGGTTTCCCTTTGTACCAACATGAAGTGTCAATACAAATCTATAGGCTGATTGGGGTCTTAAACTTCTACAGAAATTCGCTCTTCAGTAGATCCCACGTGTTGATAGTCTCGGCTGGCAAATTGAAGTACCAGTAGAATGCCTCCTCCCCTAAGGAGTAGGGAAAGAGCCTGTAAGCCACATCTTCATATATGATCTGCATGGTCTTCAAGGCAATCTCAAAGATCTTGACATGCTCCTCAGCTGTCCTTTGTTGATCCCGAGAGTTGAACTTTGTGCAGAAATTCTCAGGATTCTTTGGCATGTCATGGTAGAGGTTAAAGGCAAGAGGAGATGGGTTATTACCCAGCCATGCCATTGAAAAAGGTGATGGACACGACTACACCAGATTGGTCTGTGGCTGTAATGGGGCGGCAGTAAAAGATGAGACAGCAGTAGGGCTGATGACTATGTTTGGCTGAAAGGCAGTGTTCAGCCCAAATGGAGTGATAACCTGGAAGGTTTTATGGATCGGATCAGCGGAAGATGCTGCTGACCTCTGTGAAGGTGGAGGAGGTGGGTGTGAAAGAGCAGCGAGCTGCTCCCCTTGTTTGGCTCTTTTAGCTCGGACAGGGGGCTGTAATTCCTGTAACTATCCCTTGTTTGGTGTAGACCTCAAGACTCGGTGGAATCTTTCTGTGGAGAATGAACCAATTCGATCCACCTTTACCTTTTGCCCTCCTTCTAGTGCCAATTCTGTTGATGGTATTTTTATGCACTTCACAACATAGTTAATACGTAGGTGCATTACCTCTCTTGAAAGACAATCTTCCACAATCAAATTAGAGAACACTATCCCAAGGTCTCTTGGGTGTCAGGCCATGACGATGCTTGGGATAAATCAGTTGTTTGATGTGATTTTACTGGAATCACAAGGCGGTCTTACATGGTCAAAGTTGTAGGAGAATTGGGTCGATGAATGGAGTTTTGTTGATATGGAATTACTGTACCTTGCTGTAGGTTCAGGCAGCAATCCTGGACTCCATTGTTTTATCATATTTGGCTTTACAATGTGGAATGAACCTTAGCACAAGTTTTTTCTTAAAAAAAGGGAAAAAAGGGTGAGGAAGAAGGATGGTTCCTAGACCTACAACTACCGATGAACAGTGATCATAGAGGTTCCTGCTGTAGATTGTTTCCTTAAACAAAATTTCACTTAATCTGAATTCTCACAATGTCATATAATCTATGCTATCTTCTAGGGACTGCAGATATTCAACATTCATTTGCCATATAATGTGAACAAAGACAAGGTTTAATGAACAACTATGAAATTATAGTCTAGGCTAACTTTGCATAGTCATTTACTAGCAGCAAATGACCAAAAGTATGGACAAGGAAGGCATACACACAGCATGAATCTTCAAAACCAAAGACAACATACTAAATCCACTACAACTAACTAAGGAAACTAAAACAGGAAAGTTTTAACTAAAGGGAGAAGAATCATGAAACATGTGTAGAAACCCAAAAAATGACTGTATTTTCTATTATAATTTCAGCAGCATGTCTTTACAACAACTCAAATCTAAAAATGAGAGGAGGAGAGCCTTATTTATAGTTTTCAAAAAGCAAAATGAGTGGCCAAGATTTGATTCTATTATGTGGCAAAGATTCACTTTACACTAGGGTTTCACCTACCCCCAAATACATTTCATTTATAAGACATTTCTTGTTCTTTTCCTTATTTCGTCATCTAGTGACAACACTGTAGCAATTTCATCCTGTAGTTATTTGCCCTCTACTGTAGCCATTCTTTAAGGAATTCTTCATCGATGATTGGGTTGCCTTCATGCTTCTTCAATGAGGCATACTTCATGAAGCTCAAGATCAGGGGTTGAAACTTATCCAGCTCCATGATGTCGGATTGCAAAATTTGATAGCTCCATTCCTGGAAATTGTTGATGAGCTTCTTCCAGTCATCATCGTATTTAGCAGCATTATCTCTGAAGAGTTCTGACTGTGCGAAGGCTCAGGCAGTGAAGCTCATGAAGTCAGTGGTGACCTCAACTGACATCCCATCTTCCATGATCTTTAGGAAGTGGAGCTTTATACTCTTAGGATTGATCTCAACTGTAGGCAGTTTGTATCCCGTCATTAACTTGAGGTACCACGAGCACTCGTCCTTGGTTTCCCTGGCCCATTTGATATTCGAAACTATACGCTCCAGGATCTGCTCCAACCTTCTCTTTCAGTGATCGAAATCTCACCTCAATGTATCCACTAGCCATTGATCATCATCCTTGAAAGCAAGGTCCCTTTCCTAGACTTCACTTGGCAAAGCAAGTATGGCCTGAATTTTTGGGTAGGCCGCCTTGTACTTCCTTGGGAACTCCTCACAGATTCGCTTTGTGCCCTCGAGAGTTCTCTGAACTTCCAAGAACCTATTTGTTATCCAAACAACCAAGTTGATACCTGCATTCCCCATGTCCAAGACCTGCCGGAACTAGTTTTCCATAGTCTTGTCCAAGTTCCTTCTCTTCTCTAATTTTTTGATCTGCTCATGGGACAAGAGTTGAGGCAGGGCAGACGACGTTGTGGGCTGCTCATCCAGGGGTGACCACTATTGAATATACACTATCAGATCAGCCACTTGTGCTTTGAGTTCTTCCTTGGAGACCTTATCCTGCTAGATAAGGTGCACCACCGTAGCGACGAACTCCTTGAAGTGATCAAACTTTTGCTCCCTGGTGGCCATTCCTAAGTCGATGGTGGAGACGTTATAAGTTATCCCCTACTCTCCAACCATTGGTGTCGCTATTTGTACCGCCCTAGATCCCGAGGCATCCATAGTTACCTTCGATCTGATTTTTGGTTTCTTCTCTTTCTTGATGCTTACTAGGGCTCTGGCCAGAATGGATTCCAGCCTTGCCTTAGGATCCTTCAAGGTGGGAGTCTTTGGTTTAACTATTTTTCCATCCAGTCAGGCATTTGAGGCTCTTCCCTAGGTGGTTTGCTTTGATTCCTGTTGTCCTCCTTCTCAAGTTCAATGGCTCAGACAACAAGAGCCCTCTTTTCAGTTTATGTATCTCCCTTCTCCTCATCGGAGTCCTTCTTAAGCGATATATACTTAGGGGGAGACCCAATGTGCAGCTGCTCATCAGAGGGATCTTTCCTATTAGTATCCCTTTCCTCTTCATCCTGACCATGTTCATGTTCTTCAAGCTTCTCTTCCTACTCAGCGTCATGGAGGGATTCCTCCTCATCATGCTCTAGGGTCTGACCATGCCCCTTGGTCGGAGATTTTTTGCCTTCAGTCTCTGGGGCAGCAGTTTCCTCTTCACGCACAAGTTGATCCTTGGCCTCCTTATCTTCAATCTCTTTGAGCTGCTTGCTCCACTCCTCATTGAGTTTGGGATCATTTGTTTCTCTTATCAATTCAGCGTCCAACTCCTTGCTACTCTCACTGGAGGACTCATAGGCTACCTCATCAATCTCTCGGTGTTCGAATAGAGGGTGTTCATGGTACTCAAATTCCTCATCCTCCGGCCTTGTTGCAGCCTCTAACTATCGTCGCTCAAGTTCGTTGGATATTTGCATTGTTGCTTCCATTCTTAGTGGTTCATAAGGTGGAGGGAGAGCTGGAGTGTGAGCCATAGCCTGAGCTATTGCATCTTGTACTATGAGATTAGTGAGCATCCCCGAAAGCTCGGATGGGACATTCTGCATGTATTTCACAAAAGACTCTGGGAGTCTGAGGGCAGGCATTGTAGCAGCGGAAATAGAGGGAAGGGAAGGAGACATAGAGGAAGAGGAGATTGGCGAGGTCGTGGTAGAGGAAGAATCCAAGGGAATTATTTGCATGATTGGAGAGGTGGAAGCAAGGTGAACAGAGATGTCCACTGTAGGCGGGGAGGAAGCGGAAACAGCAAGCGAAGCATGTGAGATGGGGGTAGCAGTAGCAACAGTAGTAATCATAGTAGATGGGGACCCAGGTGAGTCGGTCTCTTCTTCTCTACTCTCGAGGGGCAGATTTTCAGCTATGACTGGCATCTTGACGACTCCGGTCACTTTCCTTTTCTTTTGGGAAGGTTCGCCATCCAATGCCTTGCGGGCATAAACCTTTGGTTTGGGCAGCTGCTTACTGGCCTCTTTTCTCTTCTTGGTTCTGACAGATGGTGGGGATTTTGAGGTTTGCCTAGTTGTTGCAGTGGGCACACCACCACCGAAGCTACCAAGCTCACTCTTGAGTCCCTTAAATGTTAAGGTAGCTCCCTGATGTTTTAACCGGGCCACCTGTTGGTTGATCCATGCCCGTGTTCAAATTTTGACCTGTCTAGTGAGCACTTGGATGTCATCAAGTTCCTACTCATCCCAATCAATTGCAAGTAGTGGTAGATTGGCAACGGCGTCATATCCCAGATCTATCACTATGTCCTCATCCCCCTCAAGGTGACTGGGAACCAGGCACAAATTTATCCTTCGCACGTACATGGTAGTCATGTGCATGTAGTGCCGCACCTGCACCTCAAGATCATCCTTGCAGTTGGCCCAGAAATCCTCGATATTGTGGAGGTGGGCGTATTCATGTCCTAATGCCTTTCTGATATGACCATAAGGGTCCATTCTCGGTCGAGTTGTGTACTGCTTGAAGTGGTATTCAGCCAACTCCTTCTCCGAATAACCTGCACATTGAGAGGTGTGGATCTTGTACATTCCCTGACGAAGGCCAATAGGGTAAGGTGTTTCCACCAAGTGTTTTTCGCTCAAGATATTATGAATATTTTGCAACTGTCGGGTCAGCTCCAATAGCAAGATCCGGTCATTGGGGTATCGGGGCAGCTTGTTCGGCCTCTCCATGAATCCTTGAGCGCACATGTAAGTAAACTTAGGGAACTATATGTACAAAAAGGCATAATGCTTGAGGAGGGCCCTGGCGCTGTGGGATACTCTTTAATGAAAATCCCCTCTAGGTAGTCGGATGATGTAGGCAATGAAGGCATCGTTCACCCTACAGTAGTCCTTCTTAAAGTTCTGGTGTTGTCGCTAGGGGTATTGATCATAAGGCTTAAGCTCCCTTCCCGATGCTGCATTGGGTATCATGTTCAATCCATGGTAATGTCGCCGATTAGCAAGCAAGTATACCAGGTAGGACATCATATAGAATTTTGATGCCTTCTTTACATTGATAAATTGCTCATGGAAGCAATTGCTGATTATCTCTCCCCAATCAAAGGCAGCATTGCCACGGAGGATCTGCTCTATGAAGTAAAAAATCCATTCCTGGAAGAAAGCCGCGGTGGGAAGACCCATTACTTTGCTCAACAATGTCACAAGGTCATCGTAATCCTTGAAGAAATCACTGCGATAGAGCTCCTATGTGACCTTGCCAGCACTGGCTCGCTTATCTTTCAACCAGTATTGATTGATCAATTTTTTGCATCCTATTAGATCTTGCTCCCATAACGCCTTGCACTCCTCTAGAGTTGGTGTCTCCAATGTCTCATAGGTGGAGATGTGGAAAGTTGTAGCTATCCCAGGAGGGGACATGTCTATGAGAATATTTCTATCTCTATCAACTATGGTTCTGGTTTCAGCTTGATATGCCTCCCGACACACCAATACCAATTCGGGGGCCACTAAAGCTGGTGAGAAACCTATAGCCTTGGCGAGTCCGCTGCTTCTGATTAATTTTGCATTCCTTGTCTTTGGGTCCATTCTGACCCACCGAGTAAACTCATCAATGTCAACCTTTCTGATGTTTGTATCCGCGATGTCTCTCCAAAGAGTGGCGATCCTTAATTGCAATGGTACCCCTTGGAATTGGAACTTCATCTGATATTTATCCTCCTTGCCTTGAGGTGTTTTGGCGATTCCCTTCCCCTTGGAAGCAACAAAATTTTCTGCGTCAGATTCCATAAATCCTGCACAAAGGACATGAATTAGTAACTTTAAAAATGATAAAGTGGTCCTAGGCGAGTTCTTGCACATCAAAGTTAGCTCTGCAATCATTACTCATACTCAATAGTCACATAATCATTGGATAAAATATTATTAGAAAGCAAGCCAGGCAATCTGGGTTCCTAAGGTCGGAATTCCCTTGGCAGAATGCCGTTTGGAAGGGAAAATTGGGAATGGAACTCCCAGAGGTGTTTCCCAGTGTTGGATTTTCTCAAATGAGGGTTGATGTGAAGGAAGACCTAATTTTAGCAAGTGGGTCGAAATCCATTTTTGATTTGGAGGTCATTTGATCCTTCATTTGGGAGTCCGGGCATCAACTATGAGACTATCATTGGAAATGACACAAAGGACACAGAATTCTGGATGCCAAAATCCGGAGCTCGGAATGTCGTCATCGAGAAGTCATCATGGGTCAGGTGTTTGAAACGGTGAAATGCAGGCAGCAATCTGGGAGGGGATATTCGGACAACAATCCTCGGGAGAAAAATTCCAAGTTATGGGAGCGTTTCGACAATCAGGTGGTCGGGTTCTGGAGGTTGAGAAGTTGTCCCGAATTTGCTGTATAAAGCGGTGCCAATGGAATGAAATTCCGGAAGCGAAAATTCGGGGTTCGGGGTCCGAACACACCTTGGGCGGTTTGTTTTTTTTGTCATTCGAATTTCTAACAAGGCGACATGGGACCAGGGTCTGGGACTTGGGAAGATTTCCCGAAATGGTCGTGTGAAATGAAAAAAGCAAAACGGAATTATGGCAACGGAATCCCAAAGGTCGGGGTCCAGAGTGGTTTTGGGTCTTGGTTTTCTCCTTGGATTTCATGCCTGGTGAAAAGCAGACCGGGGTCCGGGAGTCGAAAAGACGTCCCCAGACAACCGTTCGAAACGCGAAAGCAACACGAAAACTCGAGGGAGGAATTCCGAAGGTCGGGGTCCCAAGGTCCTTAGGGTGCTGGATGATTCTGGAAAATTTTGAAATGGAGAGTGTATAACCGGGGTCTGGGAGTTAGGAAGATGTCGAGCCATTATCGTTTACAATGGCGAAGTCAAAACAGAATCCCGAAGACAAATTTTTGAATACCGGGGCCTGGGTTGATTTTGGACGTTGGTTTCTTCTTTACAAAGTTGGACGGACTTTCTACACCTGGGCTCCAAGGGTCGGGAAGACACTCGAGGAAAGCCATTTGAAATGGCGGGGGTAGAATGGAAACCCGCGAAGGGAAGTCTGGAGGCCGAGACCCAGGGTGAGCTTAGTCGTCGTTGGCTCTTGAAGTTTGATTTTGCATTCGACGGTCGCGGACAAGTCCGGGCCCGAGGAAGGCGCTCACCTGTTTGGAAGAACAACGATGGGGGAGTCCAACTCCGGTTTGAATTTTGAGGCTTCGAACAATCAGTTTTTTATATTTTAAACTTATGGGTTTCTAGGGGAGGGAATTTTCCTACCATATTTCATCCTTGTTTTTCATTTTATATTGCTTAAGGCTAGGAATTTCAAAAAATAGGGAACAAGGTGTGCAGGCGGCGGGCGTACCTCAAGATCCCGAAGACGAATGTTGTTAGCTTTGCGAAGGATGTCGGGAAAATAGTTCGAAATTTGGGGCCGAAAATGCCGACTGCCTTAGAGCTCTCCAAATTCTGATAACTTCAGTCGGTTGGGTGAAAATGATAGCCGAAAAATCCAAATTTATAGCCCAATTTTCCATTAATAAAACATTTAATGCCTTTGTACGGTGATAAGGAAGTTGGTGGGTTCAAATTGGCAGACGATAGTAGGAAGACCGGATTCCGACGGATGGGAAGACATTCGGCCACAGCTGTGAGAGACAGCAAAGCGCAAGCAGATTTCCAAAAAGGGAAATCCGGGATCTGAGGTCTAGGTCCCGAAAAGACGTCGGGCGTTAGATGCCAACAACAACGAACTTGCAATGGAAATCCGGAGTAGGAAACTCGAGGGTCCAGACCCGGGAGGGGTCGCGAACGTCAAAAAGAACATTCTGACAAGGGAAACCCAAATTGACTTTAGACTTAGCATTTTTCGAGGGGGTCAAGTTTGGTCAAACCTAGTATGAGACTTTGAAGGGTGAGTTGACCAATTAGGGCACATAAGGGGCACACAAAACGAGGTAAAGCAAAAAGGGCCCAGCAATCAAAAGAGAGAAGAGAGGGTCCTCGTTCCGAATGGGGCGTGTGTGCAATAGGCACAACAGACACTTCCTAGGAAATTGCATATAGAAGAATAGAACAACTTTCTACGTAATTGGATACATTCATGTTCCGATTTGTCCTCATCATTGAGCCTCGTCACTTTGGTCCTATTACTGAATCTTTCCAACTCAATAGTCTAGTTTGGAAAATTTGCCTTGTCAACTATCTTTGTCCTACAATCAGGTTCCTTGGTCAACTCAAATCATTGCATGCATTTATTCCATAGGTGGTAGGTTATACCCATCTTAGAATCATTTACCATCATAGTCTACTCGAGATTTTCCATACTGTCTGTCCTAGCATACGTCATCTCAGTATACGTCATTTTAGAAGTCTTTAGCAACATCCTTTATATTCAGAAAATCCAAAAGAAAAAACCATAGAAATAGGACATATCGGTTTTTAGACATAGTTTGCATTACCCGATTTTGAGCAACTTTTCATGGTTGAAACAAGGTCTAAAAAGAAACAAAAAGCAATGTCATACCCTAATGAATTTGTTAATCCTTTCGGAAATCAACCATTAGGAAAATAAATACCACACAAACCTTTGCCTGAAAAATATGTCACTAGAGACACACATGGACAAATTTATGTTGAAGACATAGATGCCGCCGTTCAAGATCCTGAATTTGCATCCTTTATGGATGAGTGTTTGGAAAATGATCCCCAACAATATCTAGCAAAGTTGCTAGTAGAAGGTGCCACACTACCACCAGGATTTGATGTTCATACTTTGAAAACACCATCTACTCAACTAATACAAATTGTGACGTCAAGTGTTTCTATTCCCCAAATTACCGTAGCAATACCAACTAGCATACCTACTCAAACATTGCCAATTGTAAGCACAATCCCTTTCAACATAACACAAGATTTACAATTTACTGGTTTAGCAACTTCATCAAACCCCTTTGGCACAAACACTACTGGTAAGAGATCCAAAGTTGGCATGAATATTCCTATACCAAATCAGAACATTTAGATAATATCCCCACACCGAATCAGAACATTCTAACGAGATATATTCCCTCGCCAAATCACAACCCTTCACATAACACAACATTTCAAAACACCTACATTGATCCAGACAATGCAAACAACATTTCCTTGACGCAAGTAGATGTTCTCCAAAACCAAATACAAATTCTTCAACAACAGATGAAAAACATGTCTATGTCAGGAAAACGAACTATCTCAGTGCAAGATCTATGTCCATGTACTTTTGACAAAGCGCTTTACATCACACCCTTCCCCCATGGATATATTATACCAAATTTTCCTAAGTATAATGGGAGGAAGAATCCTTTAGAACATGTTAGAGAATTCTCTACGAAATGCATAGATATATCATATGATCCCACATACTTGATGAGACTATTTCCGTGAACCCTTATCAGGATAGCACTGGAATGGTTCTCTAAATTACCATATGGCATACGATCCTAGGGTGAATTAGCTAAGAAGTTTGTCGAGCACTTTGCCTTTAACATAGACAATGAAGTAACAATAGCTACCTTGTGCCACACAACATGAGAAGACGGTGAAAATTTCACCACTTTCTTCCAGAGATGGAGAAGTCTAGCTAGCAGATGTCCAGTTGAAATACCAGAAAAACAAAAGGTCACGATATTCCTTGAAAACATCAATCCAAAACTGAGAGGTGACTTAAGATTACATTGTTGTACATCATTCCTAGACTTGGTAAAAAAGGGCATCAGCCTTGAAAAAGGCCTTATTGGCAAAGGAGAAATTAAAGTACCACGCAGAAATCCAATGGTTCAACATCAAAACGCACCCAATGATAGAAACAAGTTCTGGTCTAGAAACAAAATGTTACAAATGATGGCATTGTTGATACTAAAACCATACATACGGGACCAGTTATCACACTTAGAGGTTACAACCCCAATCAAGACATGACAAATAGTCCATATCAAACAGCAAATTTTGTCCAAAATTCACAGCAACAACGACCACAAAGGAGATTTCCTACACGTGAATTTACCCCTTTGGGGCAACCAATCGAGACAATTTTCAAAGTGTTGATTAAACATGATCTCATTAAACCTTTGGAACCAAGAGAGTATTATCCTAGACAATTCAAACCTTCATGGTGGGACAATCACGCCTATTGTGACTATCATCGAACAAAAGGACACAACCTACAACAATGTCGACAACTAAAGAATATTATACAAGACTTTGTTGAAAACAAAACCATAGAGGTCAATGGCTAGAAAAATACCAAGAATAGTGATCATAAGGTCTTCACAGACCCATTACATGACCAATCGAAAGGAAAGGCCTCCAGTTCAGGAACCAAGAATACTCCATCAGCCAATTATGCCAATACCAAGTATGACTATGGTAAAGGAAAGATCATAAATCACCTCCAAGCTGCAAATGAAAATGTCCATACCATCACCATTAAGAAGCATATGGAATGTGTTGTAAACACATTGAAAACTAAGATAACTCTTCCAGGTCCTTCTTCTGAGCCACCTACACAATCATCCAAGTCTAAGTACAATCTCCTTGATCAACTAAGCAAAACCCCCGCACAGATATCCATTTTGGAACTATTGACTTTATCAATTGATCATCGAGCCATTCTCGATAAAGCTTTATAGAACATGACTATTCCTACAGACTTAGATTTCAATCGTTTTGAAGAAATGGTGGGATATTTAACCAACTCCCATCATGCCACATTTTCCCACTAAGATTATTCAATAGAAAGGACTGATCATAATGACCCATTACATCTTGAAGTCCTAGTCCATCAAACCAAAGTCAGACGAGTCTTGGTAGATGGAGGAGCAGGTTTGAACCTATGTACCCTAAAATTGGTTAAGGCATTAGGATTCTCAGAAGAATGCATAGACACCTCTAAGAGTATAGTCATCAAGGCTTACGATGATGAGGAAAGATCATCCAAAGGAGTTGTCACACTCCCTATCCGAATTGGCCGAGCAGTTATGAACACCAACTTCCAAGTCTTGGATCTCACCCTTCCATATAACCTGTTGTTAGGTAGACCTTGGATACACGCAATGAAATTTGTACCTTCCACATATCACCAATGTCTTAAATTCCCGTATAATGGCACCGAGATCATGATCGATGGTGATATAGATCCTTTTCATTATTGTACAAGCCTAAGGGAAATTCCACAATGACAGGTTCCCATTAATCAAAAAGCTTCATCATCCAATTTATCCTTATATGTTGACCCATCACAACTCATCAAGTCCATTTCATTAAAACCACCATCATCCACTCCTAAGGTCGAGATCCAAGACAAGGGCTATGGAGAATATTATATGAAGGCATCCTACTGTGTCAGTTAGTTGGTTCCACCTAAGGCATATGGCTTACCCATGGCAGATAGAAGACAATCAGTAGTCACATTTCATGTTCCCCTACAGTGAAATTGACCAAATGGGGAGAGTTAAGTGAATAAATTGTGGACCAAGGTGATATTACCTCCTGGTTGTACTAGGAAGACAATGAATACCCCTCATCGTCTATTCAAATATCTAAGGATCAATATGGAAAAGGCTTTAAGATAATGCAAAGCGAAGGCTATGACGGGCATAGTGGGTTAGGACTACATCAAAATGGAAGGACAGAACCGATCATTGTCTCACCACGACCGAAATACCTAGGGCTAGGGTTTCAACCGCTTAGAATTGGTTTTCCTAGTACTTCGTCACCATTTCAAGAGGAAGTGAGTGCTTATGTAGACATCGAGATATCTCACGAACCACTTCCCCCAGTTTACGATGAATCTCCTAACTCAAGCGATTTTGAATGGGATTCCCTTTCCTCTACCAGTACCATGAACCTAGATAATCTATTTGGAGAATTGGACCAAATGATAAAACCCTTACCAAAGTCATCTAGTCCCCATAATAAGAAGTCCTTGTCCAAAGAAGAATGGCTTAAGGACTATTATTGGGAAACCCTTGATCATGCATCTTAAGCACCTAATGAACCATCTTCTGACAACTTAGCCCTTGCAATAGTCCCACATCAGAGTTTACCTACCCATACGAAAAAGAACAAGAAGGAGTTAGTCCAAAACTTATGTGACCATGTCAACCACTCTATATTCACCTTGTCATCTTCCACCTTTGATAGCTTTGATGATGACATGCCTCTCATATATCCCCAACTTATCGATTGGGATCAACAAGGTACACCCATCTTAGAGACATTCAAGAACGACGAAGCAATAGCTGAGTTCATGGGACTTCGAGAAGGCATACCAAGAGGGGATCATAAAGTTGGTTTTACCATAGACTTGGATGACAAAGCATATTTTGGGGAGTCTATTTATACCTCTAGTCGCAAAAATGAAAATAAAAAGAAAAATGATGAAAATGAGAAAAATGGCAAGTCCCTTGGTGAAAACCAAAAGGTGCCTTTGGACCAAGAAATAGTCAAAATAAAGGACGTATCCGAGGGTGAAAACCTCTCTGAGGCACCCAAGGATGGAGGTTTAAACATTCTCCCAGTTGAATAGGAAAAGTCACCAACGCTAGTAGAAGAGTCTGTTGAAGTGAACATAAATATAGAAGAAAACCCTCAGATAGTATATTTTGCAACATCATTGACAGAGACAAAAAAACAAGAGTTTCTAGACTTCTTCACAAAAAGATAGATAAACTTTGCATGGTCATATGCTGACATGCTTGGGCTGGATTCAGACCTTATATTGCACCATCTACCATTACAGCCAGGTATTAAGCCAGTCAAATAGAAGTTAAGGAAAATGTATCCACAAATTGCTCTATTGTTCAAAGTAGAACTTAAGAAACTCTTGGATGTCGGATTCATAAGAACCATAGACTATGCAGACTGGATTTCAAATCTTGTGCCAGTGACTAAACCAATTAGTGGCATCCGCATTTGCACATACTTTAGAGACATCAACAAGGCATGTCCTAAGGATGACTTCCCTTTGTCGAACATAGACATGATAGTAGATCTTACAGCGAGATTCTATCCCTCATGGATGGTTTCTCTGTATATAACCAAATCAAAATTGTAGCTAAAGACCAACACAAGACAGCTTTCACGTGTGCATGGGGGACATACTATTGGAATGTTATGCCTTTTGGGCTTATGAACGCAGGAGCTACCAATCAATGAGAAATGACTACTATTTTCCATGACTTTGTACATACTCTCATGGAATATTATGTAGATGAAATTATAGCTAAATCAGAAACAAGGGTAGATCATTTGAAGGTTCTAGACAAGATATTCCAGAGGCTAGAGAATTACAACGTTAGGCTAAATCCAAAGAAATGTGTCTTTGGAGTGAAATCAAGGAAACTTCTAGGGTATATCATTTTCAGAAGAGGCATTGAAGTAGATCTAGAGAAGGTAAAAGCTATCGTAGAAATGCCTCCTCTAGTCAGCATTGGTCAACTAAGAACACTACAGGGAAGATTACAAGCTATCAAGCGTTTCATTGTACAACTGGAAGACAAAATACACCCATTTCAACATTTACTCAAGAAAGGAGTACCATTTGTGTGGACACCTAAATGTTAGGAAGCTTTCCAATGAATCAAGGATTATTTGCTCACTCCACCTATCTTAATGCCACCTATAGATGGAAAACCATTGATACTATACATTTCAGCAACTCAGTCACCATTAGGAGCTCTTCCCGCACAAAACGATGATCCAGGTCATGAAAGAGCAGTGTATTACACCAGTCGTACCTTGGTGGGATATGAATTAAATTATAGCAACATAGAACGTGCATGTCTTGCGGTATTCTTTGCTACTCAAAAACCTTGACACTATATGCTAAATCGCCAAACAATGTTTGCCGCAAAGATTGATCCCCTCAAATATCTCCTAAGTAAAGCAGCATTAACAGGTCAATTGGCTAAATGGGTTATGATACTTAGTGAGTATGACATCCAATATGTGGAGAGGAAAGCTATAAAATGATAGGTGATTGTACATCAGTTAGCGGATGAACCTATGAAGGAAAACCATCCTTTAGTGGCAGATTTTCTTGATGAATTTATCTTCACAGCTGACACTAGAATCGAATGGAAATTATTCTTTGACGGGTCACATACAAATCATGGTTCAGGAGCAGGTATCCTATTTGTTACACCTCAAGATGATACTATTCCTAAATCATTCAGAATTGCTTTCCCTTGTACCAACAACATAGCAAAGTATGAAGCCTTAGTGACAGGATTAAGATTGGCAGCCCAGTGGAGGATTAAGAGTCTCCATGTTTTTGGCGATTCTCAGCTAGTAGTCCGACAAGTAAATGATGATTATGAAACTAAGCATGAGAAACTTTCCCCCTACATGCACATTGCCAACAGTTTCAAGCAGTACTTTGATGACATTACCTTTCAACAAATACCACGTATTCAGAATAGGGTTGTAGATGCTATGGAAACCATGGGTTCATTATTGGATATTCCGAGCAACGTGCCTAAGTTTGAGTTTTTGGTTGAACAATTGTTGGTCCCTACCTATGATGTCACTAATTCTGCGATGGTGTGTAGGATTGTTGGTCCTACTTCCCCTTGGTACAAAGACGTATTTGACTATCTAAATGACCAAACCTTACCATTAGACCTGTCAAACAACTAATGCAGAACCTTTATCCGTAAGTCAGCTAAATACACCATCATCAGAGATACCCTGTATAGACGTACCTTAGATAACACCCTAATGAGATGTCTTGATGCTAAAGAAGCACAAGCAACCTTGCGAGCGGTACATGAGGGTATATGCGGATCCCATTCGAGTGGCCCTACTTTAGCCCATAAGATTATGAGATTAGGTTATTATTGGCCTACAATGGAAAAAGACTCATATATCTTTGTAAAGAAATGTAGACAGTGTCAGATACACAGAGATTTGATAAGAGCACCAGCATAGGAGCTTCATTCGATTACATCACCATGGACCTTTTCCCAATGGGGAATTGACCTCATAGGTAAGATACACCCTCCATCATCCAACGGCCATAAATTCATCATAACCGCCACTATATACTTCACCAAATGGATCGAAGCTATTCCCATGACCTACATCACCGGCATGCAAATATCCAAGTTTATCTTAAACTATATCATTTGTCGGTATGGTTTACCCCAATCCATTATCATAGATAATGATCGCCCATTCAAAAACCAAGAAATATGCCATCTATGTGAAGAGTTCCATATCAAACATCATTTTTCCACCCTGTATTACCCACAAGGTAATGGCCAATCCGAGGTATCTAATAAAACTATTGTTAGAATCCTAAAAGAGATTGTCAATGATGTTGGTCATGACTGGCACCTACAGCTGAATCCTACCTTATGGGCTTACCACACAAGCATCCATACTCCCATTAGCACTACTCCATACTCCCTAGTATTCGGATCTGAAGCTATCTTACCTATTGAGGTTGAAATTCCTTCCCTGAGGGTATCCTTGAAATTTCACATTGACAATGAAGAATACCATGTATCTAGATTACAAAAGTTAGAATTACTGGATGAACGAAGATAGAAAGCACTAGATCATTTGCAAGCATATCAGAATTTTCTTCGTCGTAGCTATAATAGGAAAGTTCTAAATAGACACTGACATTGGTGACTTGGTTTTAATGGAGAATCCCAAGAATCAAGCTGGATGAGAAAAGCCAGGTAAATTTGAACCTAACTGGTTAGGGCCTTATATTGTCACAAAAGCTTTTGGATTAGGAGTGTACCAAATCTCTACCCCTGGAGGAGAGCCACTTTTGTCACCAATCAACAGCCTTCATCTGAAGAGGTTCTATGCATAGCTTCTAAGAGTCTCGGTCTTAATCGAGAAAATACAAAAAAAATAAAAAAATAAAAAAATGGTTACCTTGATGAAAACTTGGCAAACAGGCATCTTTGTAACAACAAAAAAATTGAAAAAATCAATAAATAGTAAAGGTTAATAATCCGTCCAATAGTGAAAACCACTTTAGTGGTGCTATGGATAAGTACCATGGTGAAAACCTGGCAAACAGGCGTCATGTGTAGTCAAACTCGCTCTTTCGTCTACCATCATTCTAATCAGACTTTTTCATCATCCCTCATAATAAATGGTTGTCCTATCCATTGCTTGGAACGATTAACATCGAAGTCCATTTTGTCACATTCCCCACTCCATCTCACAAGTCTTATTCCCAATTGGGGGCAAATCCTTGTTCTGTGCCATGAGGACCTTGTACATAGCATTACACCATCAGAAAATATCCTGAAAAAATTCAAAAACATTAGAAAACTTCAAAAACACAAAAAAATCAAAACATGTCAGAAAATCCCAAAAACAGAGTCAGAGTCAGTCGTGTTAAGTCAATCATAGACATAGTCGAACTATGTTGCCTCTGCGACTAGACGTAGGCAAGGCCATCTGTCGATATGCCCCCGAGGCATTAGGTCTGTCTATCTAGGTTTCTCATGTCTCACACACATTAAAAATCATGACTCTTTGTACATTCAAATTCATTGGTCGTGTCAAACTATGAGGTCTCTGCGTGTACAACGTAGGCAAGGCTAATTAATCGATGAGCCCTCGAGACCGCACTAGGTCAGTTCAATAGGGTTTATCACATTCAGTATCACACATGTTGCATATCATCAACTTAAGTACATATCTTCAGTCAGTTATGTCAGTTAAAGTTTGGTCGAACTACGAGGTCTCTGCGTGTACAACGTAGGAAAGGCTATCAATCAATGAGCCCCCGAGGCCGCATTAGGTCAGTCCTTTAGGTTATATCATCTCAAGTCATACACTGTCAACACACACTCACAATCAAATCAGTCAAGGAATCAAAACAAGTCATGCATCAACAAGGAAAACATCTCAAAAACTGTCATCAAGTCAAAATCAAACACATTGTCAAAGTGATCAACTTATGTCTTAAGCAAGATATGTCTTTCTTGTCAACAGACACCATCAAATTGTCATAGCCTCATGTAGCTTGTCGCATCAATGTCATCAGGCTCCAACATCTTATATGGCACGTGTCTTTCTAAAACCAGGCTTTGTCATGCCTTACACAAATAGTCACCAAGTCAAAACCAGACTCAACGTCTTATTACAGTATGTGTCATCCCTCACATTACACTATGTCAAACATCAAACAATCCCATGAGATCAAGTTTTGGTGAATACTTTTATTTGGATTTATGACTTTATATCTTATGTTGTCTTATATTTCTATCGATTTGTGAATAAGTCTGGTTACTAGCTTTCTCAAGGATGTCTCAGGACTCTTTTTCTTTGGCTAATGTCTGTCAACTATCTTTTTAACTTTTGTTTTTGAGTCATGTTACTATTTTTCTCAAGGATGTCCTATCAAGGATTTAGAGGAGCAATGACGTCTCATCGCCCATCTTTTATTTCTTTTTTTTTTGTGGTTTGTCAAGACAAAATGACTGGGGCAATTTTGTCCTTAGTATGAGTTAAGACACTCCTTGTCTACGACTATCTATTTTTCACAGATGGATGATTTTGTACACTATGGTCTATCTCATATCATGGTGTGTACTATCCATTTGTGTCAGTCCCGCCCAATGACGATAAAAAAAGAAAGCTTAGCATATATGGAAAATAATCAAAGATTATATGTCCTTTCCATCAACCTTCTTTGCTTCTTACTAACATTTTGAATTATCCATGCTAACATTTCTTCTTTTTTGCATCTTCACCACCATTATCTATCCATTTCGAGAGCACACTCATGTTCTTCAAACCCACCTATCCTCTCGAGGGGGCATACCACTACCTCATCGTCATTCTCCCTTTCATTGGGGCATATCTTTTCTAACTATTTTCTTTGACACAACGCCGAAACAACACTGTATCAAAGAGGGGCAAACTGTAGACACCGAAAATTGGTCTAGGCCTACGAGCACCACTTTCGACATAATTTCTAATGTCCTTGGTCATGATTAAATAATGTTTATTATTTAATTACCTTTCTAAACACATATTTCCTCTATTAATTAAATAACCTTTTAATTATTTAATTAATTCATAATGACCTTTATTCAACTTGATTAATTAAATAAAAACATATTTATTTAATTATGTCGCTAACTAACTAATTCGTCTTTCTTAATTAAATAATTTATTAGTTAATTACCCCTTTATCATATTTCAACTATAATTAAATATTTATTATTTAATTATTCAATTAATCCTTTTCAACAGTCAATTAAATAAATTACATTATTTATTTAATTAATTCATTTCAATTTTGAATGTTGAATTAAATTAACATTTAATTCATAATTAATTCTTTATGTCACATTCTTCTGTCATTCAAGTATCTAATCATTCACTCACCTTCTGACTCAAGATCTATTTAAATCCGCCAGTTATCTCTGGATTTGATATTTGATCATCTCTGTGAGAGGACTCTCTATCACAACTAGTCAATTAACTAGTTCTAACTCATATGCATGAATGTGTTTATTAATTAAATATCTTTAATTAATTAATTAATTCATGTGTGCATTCAAACGGATTATTCTTCGAGTTCTAACTTTGTCTTTTTCATTCAAAGTCTATTTCTTCTATTTTCAAAGACTCTTAACAGAAGATTAAATTATTTATTTAATCTTGAACTCTTGTTCTTTCTATTTTCAAACAGTCTTGACACAAGATTAAGTTATCGTTCTAATTTAATCTTTATCCTGTAGAATTTCCTAACTCACGTTCTAACTGACACAGAAGTCACATCGCATGACATTTATGAATCTCGCCCGTCGATCTCTCTTTTGAATCTGAGCCGATCGTTCGAAAACCCAAAATCTATAAAATGACCTATCATTATCATTATTCCTCCTCCCAAAATCAATACTTTTGAGAAGAAACTTAATCTTCGATATTTTTCGTAGACATTCAACAAGTTTATGCTTGCATCAACACAAAAAATCTAAGGGCAAGAATACTGATACAACAAAATGGAGAAGGACAATCGAGATAATTCGAAGAAATGGACGCATATTCGGTGAGATCTTTTCAGTTATTTGTTTATTGTTTTATGTTCATTTTTTCGTTCTTTATTGTTTGATTTGGATTATTTGTTAGATTTGATCATCTTAATTTGTGCAACAATTCTCCAGAAAATCTATGTTACAGAAATAGTTGTTGCTGAGATAGTTATAGCACTTGCTACAGGGACAGAAACAAAATTATGGTACCATAGACTTGGGAACATGAGAAAGGGATGAATATCCTTCACTATAGAAAGTTGCTACCAAGTTTGAAGCAAATTGACTTAGAGTTCTACGAAAATTGTGTTTATGGAAAATAGAAAAGAGTACGATTTCTCAAAGTTGGAAAAGAGAAGAAGAGAGAAATTAGAGCTTGTGCATTTAGATGTATGGGGACTAGCTCAAGTATCTTCTCTTGGTGGCTATTTCTATTATGTTACATTTATTGATGATGCAACTAGGAAAACATGGGTGTATTTCCTAAAACAAAAATCAGAAGTGTTTGAAAATTTTAAAAAGTGGAAAGCTTTGGTTGAGAATGAGAGAAAAGAAGTTGAAGTGTCTCAGATCTGATAATAGAGGCGAGTATTACAACAAATAATTTTAAAATTACTGTTCATACAATGAATCCATAGGTAGAAAATGGTGTGTTTGAGAGGATGAATAGGACCATTATGGATTGTGCAAGGAGCATGAGATTGTATGTTGGACTACCCTTACACTTTTGGGCAGATGCTATATATACCACTATTTATTTAATAAATAAGGGACCTTCAAATCCTTTGGATGGTGGCATTCCAAAGGAGGCTTGCATGGGTAAAAAGGTAAACTATTTATTTCTAAAAACCTTTGGTTATGAAGCTTTTTTCCATGTTGATATTGAAAATAGAACCAAGATTGAGGCTAAGTCTAAAAAATGTACCTTCATTCGATATGGAGTAGATAATTTGGTTATCGGTTATGAGATTATGAAAATCATAAAATCATAAAATCATTAGGAGCAAAGATGTTATATTCAATGAGAAGGTGATGTATAAGGATCAATTGCAGGAAAATAAGCATGGACGGGCCAAAAAGGAATATGTGATGCTAGATGAGATTACAAAAAATAAAATGTCAGTGGTACCTGATGCAAAACAAAAATAAGTTATCCCACAAACTCTTGCAAGTGTTAGATGTTCTACAAGGAAAACTAGACCTCCAAAAATATTTTATCCATCATTAGATTTTATACTATTAACTGATTTCGATGAACCTGGAGGTTATGAAGAAGCAATTTAGGTAAATACCAAAAAGTAGTGGAAGCTAGGCATGAAAGAGGAAATGGATTCCTTTTTTCAAAATTAGACTTGGGACTTAGTCCAATCACTTACATGTAAAAGAGCATTTCCAAATAAATGGGTTTATAGGTTGAAGGAAGAAGATGGAGGCAAGAAAAGGTATAAGGCCAGACTTGTGGTAAAAGGTTTTGCATAGAAAAAAGATATAGATTTTGATGAAATATTTTCTCTGGTTGTAAATATGCCTTCGATTAGAACTATTCTAAGTCTTGTGGTTGTGGAAGACTTGCATCTTGAACATCTAGATGTGAAAACAACATTTCTCCATGGGGATTTGGAAGAGGAAATATGCATGCAACAACCACAGGGATATGAGGTCAAGGGTAAGGAGGAATTTATGTGCAAGTTAAAGAAGATTTTGCATGGCCTGAAGCAATCACCTCGGAAATGGTATTTGAAATTTGATAGTTTTATTGCTGAACAAGGTTAAAAAAGATGTCATTCTGATTATTGTGTTTATTTTAAGAAATTAGGTAATGGCAGGTATATTAACCTATTACTTTATGTCGATGACATGCTTGTTGTTGGGTCTAGCATGTTGCATATTAATGAACTTAAGTAGAAATTAAAAAATCCATTTGCTATGAAGGATTTCGGTGCAAAAAAACAAATCCTTGGTATCAGGATCACATGGTACATAAAAAATAGAAAATTATTTTTGTCTCAAAATGAGTATGTAGAGAAGATGTTGAAAAAGTTTTAACATGTAGAATGCAAAAGTAATTAGTCACCTTTTCCTAGTCATTTTAAGTTGACTAAGGAGATGTGTCCAAAGACACAAGAGGAGGAAGAAAAAATGTCTAAGATACCATATGCATCAACAGTTGGTAGCTTGATGTATGCAATGGTATGCATAAGGCTAGATATTGCACATGCAGTGGGAGTTATGAGCAAGTATATGACAAATCCAGGAATGGAACATTGGAATACAGTCAAATGTATTCTTTGATATTTGAGAGGTACTACTTCAAAGAAACTATGTTTTGGAGGAACAATTTTTTCTCTAAAATGATATGTTGACTCTAATCTGGCAGGTGATATTGATAGCAGGAGGAGTACTACAAGCTATGTTTTTACTGTAGGAGGTACTGCAGTCAGTTGGATTTCAAGGTTGCAAAAGGTTGTTGCGGTTTCGAACCACTGAAGCTAAGTATGTTGCTGCTATGGAAGCTAGTAAGGAGATTATTTGGTTACAATGTTTTCTAGAGGAATTGGGGCAATGAAAAGAAGGTAGACCTTTGTACACTGATAGCCAAATTTTCATTCATCTTATTAAGAATTTAGCTCTGCATTCAAAAACTAAGCACATACAACTTAGATACCACTTCATTCGGCTAGTTTTGGAGGATGGATAGTTGAAACTAGAGAAAATCCACACAATTGAGAATCTTATAGATATGTTCACAAAGAAAATTACATGAGAGAAACTGATTTCCTCGTCAATTCCATTAGCCTTCATGAATAATAATGGTGGACATAAGAAACCAGCACCTAGACCTATAATCCAGTGGGAGTTGCAAGTGCAACGATGTCATCCAGGATCAATCTCCAAGTGGGAGATTGTCGATATGTGGTGATTGATCATGAAGGGGTTGGTAGTTAATTTTTTGTTAATCAACAAATGAAAATTAACTTTGTAAAACCCTAATTCTAAAAGCTTCCAAAAAGCTTGTTATAAGCAATTGGGATGTAAGTTACAGGATGGTATTCATGATATTGTAATCTATTTTGCACTAGATAATAAAATCATTGGATGGCTGATTTTCTATAGATGTAGCCCATATTGGGTGAACCGCATTAAAATTTTGTGTTGATCTCTTTTGTGTTATTCTTCATTGTTGTTTCTAGGTTATTTAATCTGCATATAATTGTTAATGTGTATTGCTCTGATCTACCTGAACCCTAACACTTTGTCTATTTTTGTTTTACCACAACCCTAAAGCATAGAAAGAAAAAACTTAAATTGAACCAAGAAATATTCAATAGAAGAGAAGGCATTAGGAGACAATGTTGTTAATTCAACATCCAATTGTAGGATATTGAACTCATCAACTTTACCAAAGAGATCATCAAAATTTTCCCACATTTGCTTAGGAGTTCTATAAATAGAAGTGTGAAATTGCAATTTATTGGAAACAAGAAGACCTATTAGTCCCATTGCTTCATATAACTTGTTCCAATAAGTAAACTGCTCAAACTCCCTAGTAAATTATATTTTTGTCAATTGATCATTTACCATAATCCCTTAGATTAAAGTAATACTTTTACTTTCCATGTGTGGAAATTATGTGGTGTTAACAAGTAAGTTTTTGGATCCATGATGCACACACAACAAGGAAATTGAACTATTCCTTACTAAACCACTCAAAATTATATGATATCTGAATGTTGACCCCTTAGAAAGATGCAAGACAAAATTTACAAGCTTTTGTGAAGTTTGGAAGCCAAATTGCCCATTTATAATTCACAGAGATTTTTATAAAAATGAAAAAATGAGATTTTCAAAACTTAATTTTGACTAAAAATCTAGAACCCTTGTGAAATTTTTATGAATTTCAAAAAAAAATTGTCATTTTTTACCAAACAGGGTGAAAGTTATGCCTAGTTGAAAATTGTGCAAATTACATTGATTTTGGAGGTTAAAAAACAAATTAAAAATGTACAATTTCTAAAAAATCTTGACTCAAAAATTTAGGGACAAAACCAGCTTCCTATTGACTATTCACACTTGATAAAACACCCCCCATTTGCAAGTTACACCAAAATGAAAAAATACCCCCTTTTGCAAACTTTTAGCACAAGGTTAAATCTAATTGTTAGGAATAAGCTGCTACTAGGAAAAAATAAAGTTAGATTAACTAAATCCTATGATTTTTCCTACAACTCCCTAGCCTTGTGCCACTTGTGGTGGTAAAGACCACTTTGCAAAGTGCATGTGTCTTTGGATTGGTGTATTGGAACTAAACCTCTATTACAGAGAGGAGAAAACCAACAACTAGAAACATGAAACAACAATGTGGCGACCAACAAAAAAGGACCAATTGATGCATGAAGGTATCCAAGTCAAATAAAATCGAGTCATTTTTTTTGGTTCTTGATGTGAATCCATTGAAATGAGTATAACCCACAGATAGAGGTTCCAAATAGAGCATGTGGATAGGAAGGTCACATGGGAGTTTAATGGGCCTACATGGAGGAGAGAACTATTGGTGATGCTATCACGGAACTTGGAGACTTTTACACCTCCTTTTACAAAAACAAAAAGGATTTTCCTTTCCAAAAAAAATTGTCAATAATAGATGCTTGAGTACCAGAGTAGTGGTGCATGTGGAAGGAGCCAATGAGAAGAGGGTTGTTGGAGGAAGTTTACCAAGGCCACAATGGAGGTTGCATGCCCGATTTGTGGGGTATCGGCCAAAGAATTGGATGCATATTTATGGTGGGGGCGTATTTAAAATCAAAAAACCTTTCACAAAAATTTGCAATGAACAAAGTGAAATAACAGCTTAAATTTGTGACCAGAGAAATGATGTTAAATGTCTACAACCTATAAACAATACAAATCTGCGAGAGGGGTTTGATGGTGCACTGAGAAATATGCCACATTTTTCACTCAAAGTTATGGTGAAAGAGATGACACTGAGTGAACCCATAGATGGTAGATTTTGTGCAAAGACTAGGTGTGTAGTTAATGCTTGTGGTGAAACTAGAGAGTGGAATCTTAGGTAGAAGCAGTAAAATAATGGGTGTTGATCCACAATTTTGAGGCCTCAAAACATTCAAGTGATCCTTGAGGACTTGCAAAAAACAATGAAACCTTCACAAAATATGACCAAAAAATTACAGGATAAACTCCAATGGTGACCTAAAAACAGGCCAATGAAGGCCACAAAGTGCCAAATATTTCTTGTAAATAAGGTGATGAAGGAAATGAAGTGCAACAAGGCCATTTTTTTGCAAAATAAGAAGAGAAAATTATGGTTTGAAAAAGTGAAATGGGAAAGTGGGCAGATTGGCATAGGGCATATTGGCCCTCTACTAATGTTGTTTTAAGAATTTTACAACTTTTTTCATAAAATTGGTATGAAGCACAAAAAATTGCAAAAATTTAATGTTATCAAAATTGGTGAAACGAAAGATACTTTTCTTTTCTTGAGCTTTTTGGATGCAATGGAAGTGTTTGTTTGTCTCTATGATGCTCTATTGATAGGTATATATGTAGGAGTCATATCGATGTAGGAACATGCTCTCATGGATCTGATACCATGTTGGAGAATGCCAAGATCAAGAGCATGTAACAAACTTCCACAAGTGAACAAAATAAGCACAATAGTATGTCTATCAATATACAACGAAGAGTGTTTAAATACAATGATCAAACCTTGAATATATAGGAAAAGATGAGGAGGTGAGAAGGTAGGAGTGAAACTCTAACTACCCCTCCAAAGATGGGACACTTGTGAAATCATTTGACAAGTGTGTGAGAAAGTGTCAATAGTTGTCTCAAGTCATGACGCATGTCTCAACCATATAAAGTGAGAAAAAAGAAAAATAAACCTAAGTAAACATAAGCTAGGTGTGAATAGATCAATCCTAGAAAGGTGATTAGCTAACTAGGTGTGATAATGACACTATTTCACTAACAGTTAGAAGTCCCCTAAATTTTAAGTAGAGGTTTCTTTAAAAATATTTGATCAATTACTTTAAGTTTCAATTTTTAAATTATTCTATATATGTAACTAGAATTCTTTGGGAAGAGATACATAGATTGAGACTAAAAAGGTATTTTTAGGGGTGATAGTATTTCAATATGGGAAGGATTTTAAGCATGTGAATTTTACAGTTACTAAACATTCTAAAAAAAGGATCTTGGAAGTCTATGTGTTGCTATTATTCTATGAGTTATTTCCTATGTGAGTGATAGATATTATAGATGTTTACTATTCTGGTATTTGTTGTTATTGTGCTTCTTTATATTTAGATTAATTTTGAGATGGTAAATTGGTATGTGCACTGGTTATTATTTCAAAATTGAATCTCTATCTATCATACACTTGTGCTTATTGTTTTGAAGATAATTGTTTGTGAGTTTTTATTATATAATATTTGTTTCTCTTAAATTGTTTCATTTCGTTGTGATGTTACCTTATTTTCTTTATGGTTAAAATCATACCTCCATTTTTTTAAAGAGAAAAACTTTTAAAAATTGTCATATGAGGGGGTTGTCCCTCTAAAATTTGAAGGAAATTTATTTTAATAGAAAAATATAACTTATCCAACTATTGGTATATTTGTCGATTCAAAATGGGCATTACAAAGTTAAATCAAGAAAGTTGAATTTGACAAATCTTTAGCACACACTTTGATCTATAGATTGATTTTCATCAAAATAACTCTATGGCTAGGAAGTTCACACCAAAGATAGATATGCAAAATTTTGATGGAAAATATCTAATTGATTGGTTCTACCAAATGGGGTGATTCTTTGATCTTTATCACATTCCTTGTCAAAAAAGGTTACAATGGAATCCTTATACTTGAATCCTAACAAATTCACTTGGTACATTGACTATGTGTAAAAGAAGAAAATGAAGGGATGTGTTGCCACATGGTCTATTTTCTAAAAGGAATTTACTACACATTATGGTGACAATCCTATGGACAGATACTTTATCTATCTTACCAAATTAAAGAAAATAGGTACAATCAATAATTATATTCATCAATTCTAAACTTTGTATTTAAGAGTGGGGAATGTTGTAGAAGAAAATTTTAAGGAATCATTCATATGGGTTTAAAAGACCACATCAAATATGAGGAATTTTTATTTTTGAATTCTATGTCCAAAGCAATAATATGAAAAGATAAATAGAGTATAATTTTATGACCAATACTAGAAAAGGTTTTATAAACCTGAAATATAGAAGCACTCCTACATAGTCACTTCCTCAACCTTGTAGACTAACTCCTCAAATTATTGAAGAGAAGAGAGAAAAAAAGGGTTATTTTTTGATTGTTCTATATTGAAGGGTCAAATAAGGAAGAGGAGAAAGAAACAAATTTAGAGGTAAATTATGAGACATATGAGGAATTGAACGATACTAAGCAAATCATCCCTTATCATGTGATATCTAGAATTAGTAAACTACAAAATATCAAGGTAGTGGGTTTCTTGAAGAAAGAGAGATTAACAATGTTGATAGAGTTAAGAAGTTCTCATAACTTCATAAATAAAAATTTGGTTACTCATATATATATATATATATATATATGTGTGTGTGTGTGTGTTTTATGAAATAACTTGTACAAGAAGAATATAATATGAAATGTTCTAAAAATACTTGATAATAATATGCTACTTCAAGGGGGATACCTCCAATAGTCTTCATTAAGAACACAATACTCAACATGATGTTGAAATAAGACTCATAACCTCCTATATATACCTATTTATGCCTAGGATATCACCCAGGCCAACTTAGATAACCCTATATAAGCCCTAGGTTGACCTAACTAACTAAATAACAATATAATAATAATATAACTTAATTGAGAGTTAAGGTAGCCACAAGCCGACTACTCATAACACTATACACACTATAAGGGTAGGGGCATAACATTTCCCTCCTCTTTAAAAAATCATTGTCCTTAATGCTAACTTTTTTCTTTTTCTTCTTCTTCATATCCTTTTTTATTTTCGCTTCTTTTTCTACTAATTCTTCTTGTTCCCCCCCTTGTCTTGCTCTTGTTCTTTCTATTTCTCCTTTTTACTCCTAGTTCTTCTTCTACTGCTACTTGTTGTTGTTGTTTTTCCTTCTCTTGTATTGCTCTTGTTCTTGCTCTTTGTCCTTGTCTTTGTCTTTGTCTTTCCCTTTCTCTTTCTCTTACTCTTGTTCTTGTTCTTACTTTTGTTCTTTCTCTTGCTCTTTTTCTTGTTCTACTTCTTATTCCTTTTTCTTTTTCTTCTTTTTTTAGCTACTTTTTGTTGTAAAGAAGGTCTAGAAAGATAATTTTGCAATAAATCACCCAAATAAAGTCAAATTACTCTAATTTTTTTTAACTTACCAAGACCTAGGTCACACTCCAATAGAAAAATCTGTCCAAAATTAGGTGAATTATAGTCTTGAGAATGAAATTTTGTCTCTAGTATCCTCTATTATATATTCAAAGACCCACTAAAAATAAAGAACGAATTATGTAGGATTTATGAGATATGGACCTTCTAAATAATTTGGGCAAAAACCCTAATTCTGCAATAATTCACACAATTATATTCTAATTCCTATGAAATCTAGACTGTAGCTTCTTTAATATGCCCTTCAAAAGACTTTTAGAAACTAGACAAAAACACATCAAAATATGAGAGATATGGGCTTCACAAAATGACCTCCAAAATTGAAAAAAATTGTCATAACGATGCCAAGATCATGCTCTAATACCACTTGTTATGAAATAACTTGCACAAGAATAATATAATATGAAATATGTTGAAAATACTTGATAATGATATGCCACTTTGAGGGGTAAACTTCCTAATCCACTTCGAGGGGAATACCTCCAATAGTCTTCAATAAGAATACAATACTCAACATGATGTTGAAATAAGACTCACAACCTCCTATATATATCTATTTATACCTAGGATATCACCCAGACCGACTTAAATAACCCTATATAAGCCCTAGGCTGACCCAAGTAACTAAATAACAATATAATAATAATAATATGACTTAATTTAGAGTTAAGTAAGCCACAAGCCAACTACTCATAACACTATACACACTATAAGGGTAGGGGCATAACTATATATATCTATAATTTCAAGTCATAATTGTATATGAGGTGTTAAAGATATCAAGTTTCCACAATCCATCTTGTTGTTTGAGTATAGTTTTTGGATTTGATTGTGTTGTTTTATAATCAATGTTTTGCATCGCACTATGTGATCCATCATCAGGAATATCATTGGAAGGATTTAGGTGCTTATGTTTTGTAATGTCATTTATATTAGTGTTGAGATATCATTATGTTATTTTAGATGTAAAATCAAGCTAATATAGTTATATCTTATAGATGGAGTTTTTGTAAAAGGTATTACAAGAGCTATGTGTTTAAATAATGTTATTTTATATGATGCTAAAAGATCTATTACATACATTTAACAAAAATTTTATTTTTTAAATTCTATTTCCTAATTCATAGGCTATAACAAGAGTGTAATGTAGATGAATCCACTCTAAATATCTAAGTTTATTTGGATAATTTTTCAAACTTGTACTCAAAGCTCCAACATATGTGATCTCTGAAATTAAAAAAATAATAAGATCTTTCCTCTAGAAAGGTAACATTAATGAGAACAAAAAAGTACCCTTAATCTCACTTGAAGGATTGGCTAAAGGTAAGAAGCAAGGGGGGGCAGGAGTTCAAAATCTCTCATGGAGAAACAAAGCTTTTGGAGCTAAACTTGCTTGGAAAATCTATACTAATCCAAAGGCTAAGTGGTCAAGGATAATGCAAGCCAAATACTTAGATAACGAAAATCCAACTCAAATTTTAACTATGCCAGATCCACCAAAGGGTTCTACTACATGGAATTTCATTGTAAGCAACAAAGATCTCATATTGAAATTCTCATCTTTGGAGGTAAATGATGGGCGGAGCATAAAATTTTGGTCAGACTCATGGAATGGGAAACCTCCATTAGCAAAAAATCAGGACCTTCAGGAAGCAAGGACAACTTTAACTGAAGTTTGGGTGTGAATTTATAGACTATGTTCACTCTTCGGACCCTCTTTCTGGGAAAGTAGGGTGGAAAAATTCCACCATCCAACCTCATCTCTTCACAGCAATCTAAACTCTTCTACAAATTAATGAAGGAAAGAATAGTATTCTTATCTGCAAAACATGATAAAATATTTTGGGCAGCCTCAAAATTTGGAACATACTCTGTAAAGGAAGGATATGCACTTCTAAGTCACTCAAAACATTCCTCTCAACCCCAACAAGCATTTACCTTCTATTGGAACCCCAATGTATTACCTAAAGCGGGTAGTTTTGTGTGGCTTGTCATTCAGAAATGTATTCTTACAAGTGATCGTTTGTTCAAATTGAAAATTGCAGACCCTTTCAAATGTCCATTATGTGAGCAAGAGTTTGAAATAGCTAATCATTTACTTCTTCAGTGTAATTTTTCCAATCTGTGTTGGGATTTTATTAAAAACAAGTTAGATCTCCATACTCCTCTCCCAAACACAATCTAGGACCACTTCCAGAGCTGACCACTCCTTTATCAAACCTCTTTCTTTGCATCTATTTGGCACATTGTCCCAGTTATTGTGATTTGAAACATTTGGTGGGAAAGAAACCTGAGAATCTTCAGAAAACAAAAATCCAGAGTCGAGTTGCTAATCTTCAAAATAGAAAAAGCAATATCAGAAGGGGTAAACACTTGTGTTCAGAAGGAGAAATTCTCAAATTCATTGTTCACAAACTGGGATAGCTTCATCTTGAAGAATTGGAAAGGTATTAAATTTCCTTTTGATGGTAGTCTTCTCAAAGAGAGCACCAATAAAGTGGATTCCACCTCAACTAGGCTACGCCAAATTAAATTTTGATAAGGCATCTAAAAGTGAATCCCAACAATCAGGAGCAGGTATATGTATTAGAAATTCGTCAGGGGATATCCTGGCAATCTCTTCAATCCACTTAGTTCATGGTATGAATAAAAATTTTGAAGCACATGCATTGCTAGTAGGGTTGGAATTGGCTTCACAATTGGGGATTGCAAAATTACACATAGAAGGTGACTCCATGTTGGTTATAAATGCATGTAGATCAAGAAAAATTTAGAATTGGAGTCTAAATTACATCTTGCAAAAACCATGGTCATTAATAGATAGTTTTAAAGCCTCCATTCTAACTCATACCTATAGGGAAGGTAACAAGGTAGCTGATTTTCTTGAAAACTTAGGCTGTGAGGAAAAGGGGATAAAGATATTGCAGGATATAAATCAGCTAAATACATTTCCTATGCTAATTGATCTAATCAAACAGGAAGCAATAGGTAATCATTAAATTCAATGAGAAAATTTTATCATTGAATAGTTTTCATCATCGACAATATATGAAATGTCAATCAATGTGGATAATGCAAGACATTTGTAATGTGCCACTGTCGACAAGGCATGACAATTTTGAAATGAGCTAGAATTATAATCATGTGCCTTGAGTTTGTTCGAGGTAATGATGTTTCATAAGGCCATATGGTATTTTTTTGTAGATTCAAGGACATCCTAGACCAGTTATAAAGGACCATTAATTACTAAGTAATGATGTCAAATATTGCTAATCTTTCCTAGTCGGTACCTTTAATTATGTTTTGTAATGAGAAACCAACCGCCATCCATCTTGGGTTTTTTTTAAACGTGAGCCAGTAAGTGGATGGTACAGTGTAGTGTCAAATACACAACTCTCCGCATTTTATCTCATCATGAGTTTGCATTTGTTTTAGTCAATCACCGTTATTATAAAGGCTCTTTAAGGCATTCATCTGCACATTGCAAGTTTCGAACTACAGGTGCATCAAGAGCAGAAAGAGCTGGTGAAGTTTAAGTATAGGCAAACCGCTTCTTAAAATATAGTCATATGGAATTTTGACCATGGAATATGAGGGTGGCATTGCCAGTTAAACATTGGGAGAGGCCGATTGAAGCTTATATCACTCGAGACACACTGAGAATGATGTTCAATATAGACAATGAAAGGGTGGAATATTGCATTTGTATCTTGCTAGGGCTTGAGGTCACCAACCCACGTGCGCACAATATTATCTTTCCTTCCCAGGTAATTTTTATCGTTTTGTCGAATGCTCTTGATTTAATCCAATCTCTGAATGAATTGGAGGAATTGGCAAGAAAATATGTTAATTTTCAATACCTCATGGATAATGTAATTCTCTGAGCAATGCAAAACTACAATTTCTTCTCTAGGGAAGGGTTTATTGGAGGTTTGTTCCCAAGAGCTTTTGTGTAGAAATGATAGGGTTTTGAAGAATTGTTCGACACCATTAGGCAAGCTATCCAATTTAATAATGACAAAATTCTACTAAGAGCCCTAAGAAAAAACCATCGATAAATTTTCTCTATAATGGAGTTGGAGATTAGGGAAAAATATTATGCTATGCCATATATTCGTACATATGCTCCTCCTCCTATCAATGGCATTCATTTGGACGTACAGCTTCGAGTAAATCCATCAGCCTGAGTTCAACATCATACTCAAAACACTCCTAATCAGGCTACAAATAGAATTCAGGTGAAATCTGAAGGGAAAAGAATGCGGATCTAATGACCCAACAGTGCGGAATACATTCCCTTAACACCTTTACTATAGGGGAGAGAAGCAAAAATGAAAAACTAATAGTTTCTAAAACTTATAGAGATGCATACAACCATGGCAATGAGAAACCAAAAAGATAAGCAAACAAAGATGACACAGTATTTACATGGGAAAACCCTTTCAGGCAAAAAACCCACCACACAAAGTCAAATCAATTGTATTACAGTAATGAATCGATTACATACAATATCCAAACTTCTTTGCTCAGCTCACAATCACCGAGAGAGTTTCAGATCCACTGTTATAATGTTTTCACAACATACAGTTCAAAACCCTCTTCAAGAACTCACGTCCTTATTGTTCTTCAACACGTGACTTCAACTTGCTCTGCAACTTTACGACTCAACTCAACTTGTCTAACTTATGAGAAATAACACATCTCTCATCCAAATGTAACCGACTCAGAAGAGCAATGAATTCCATCCTCAAATCACGCATCTGGTCGGATCTGACAGATCTCCTATAACAAGTCATCATTGCATTCAAAGCCATTACTCAAAATGGTTGAGCTCGCCACCCTTCGTTGACAAATGCAACTTCCACAATAACTATCTTGGTATCCATCCAATCACTATTCAACCAGGTGCCACGCATCCAAGACCCATCAGCAATCGCAGCTGACAGAGCAACCAAAACGGTCAAATAGACATCGGGCACGACCAAGACTTCAAGTCATAAATAGCACCGCCGGGGTCGGAGTCGGAATAGGAGTCAAAACAGGACTCCACCGAAAATACACACTGTCAGAGTCAGAGTCGGAACTGGAGTCAAAACATGACTCCACCAAAATTACAGGTTCAGGAACCAATTCAGTTCCGCGTCCGCCCACGGCAAAGGGTAACTCATCAAAAATAGTTTTGATTGGGTAAAGTCAACCCGAGGTCAAACCAAGATGGGAACACAAAAGATCGGAGTCAGAGTCGGGGACGGAACAGGAACAGAAACGGGACTTTACCAAAAATCCAAGATTAGGAACCAATCCGGTTCCGGTTTCGTGTCCGCCAACTGCAAGAAACAACAATCCAGAACCAGGACAAGGCGGAGGAAAACACCCCAAGTAGAATCCAAACATCCAGAAGAACCAGATCGTAAAAGCAGGAGTCAGGCTCAGAGCCGGAACAAGAACTGAAACAGGAACCTGGCAAATGAACATTGCCAACTTCCAAAACTGGTTTTGCCTCTGCCAGAACCTGTGAAGCGAAACAGATGGAAGGAAGCAGAGTCGGAGCAGGAACGAGAACCGAAACCCGCAACTTAGGCGAACAAAACAATGCCAAGTTCCATCCCGGTTCCGCCTCCGCCAGAGACTCGGAACTAGGGCAAATAGAACAATGCCAAGTTCCATCCTGGCTCCGCTTCCGCCAGAACTTTGTAGACAACACAAAATCACCAAGGCATGAAAACGAGGACTTCAAGCTGGAAGTTGAGACATAATTTCTCAACAATCTCCCACTTGGTGAACACTTCCAGCTTCCTCAAAACATCAAACCTTACTGTCTATCATAGGCCCCAAGGCCCATCGATTATGTGCACCATCTGAACTTGTCTATGCTAACCGGCTTTGTCAAGGCATCTGCAACATTCTTCAAGGTGTCAACCTTATCCATACTGACCTTGCCATCTTCAACCATATCCCTCACGAAGTGATATTGCACATCTATGTGCTTGGTCCTGGCATGAAAGGTCAGATTCTTTGCCAAACAAATGGCACTTTGACTATCATAGCAGATTGAAATATGCTCAGCATTAAATCCAATGTCTGAACACAAACGCCTCAGCCACACTGCCTCCTTGCAAGCATGAGTTGCTGCCATGTACTCTGCCTCTGTCATGGATAAAGCAACTACAGCTTGTCGCTTGCTCATCCAACTGATTGCTCCACCATTAGGCATGAAACTGTATCCACTGATGGATCTTCTGCTGGCAATGTCCCCTGCCTAATTAGAATCAACATATCCCTGAATGCTAGGAGTCCTTTGTGATGCAACCATACTACTATGGTAACACAAAGCATAATCTAAAGTACCCTTCAAATACCTGAACACTCTCTTTACAGCATCCCAATGTGATCTCCTTGGATTTTCCATGAAATGGCTCAGAACTCCCACTACTTGGGCAATGTCTGGTCTTGTGCAGACCATAGCATACATCAAACTACCTACTGCACTTGCATAAGGCACACTGGTCATGTCCTCCATCTCAGTAGTAGACTTTGGACAGTCTTCAGCAGATAGTTTCAATCCTTGCATGATTGGAACAACTAGTTGCTTGCAATTAGTCATGCTAAACCTCTCTAGAACGGTTTTCACATACTTACTCTAACTGAGCCAAAGCTTTTTGCTTGTTCTATCCCTGGTTATCTTCATTCCAAGAATGTACCTTGCTGCTCCAAGATCTTTCATTTCAAACTTAGCAGACAACTGAGTTTTAAGATCAGAAATCATTGCCTTGCTATTACCAATGAATAACATGTCATCCACATACAGAGTAATAACAAGCACATGATCATTCTCACATTTATAATAAATGCAATGATCATATTTTGATCTAACAAACCCAATTGACAACACAAATGTGTCAAATTTCTGGTACCACATTCTAGGAGATTGCTTTAGACCATAGAGAGATTTATTTAACTTGCAAACCAGATTTTTTTTGCCTCTATCAACAAAATGCTCAAGCTGGGACATGTAGATTTCTTATTCCAGCTCACCATGGAGAAATGATGTCTTCACATCCATCTACTCAATTTCATAGTCATACAGAGCTGCCAATGACAACAAAAATATGATGGATGTCAACTTTGCTACAAGGGAAAAGATCTCTCCATAATCAATTCCCTCAACTTGGGAAAATCCCTTTGCAACCAGTTGTGCCTTATACTTCTCCACACTACCATCAAGGCCTATCTTCCTTTTGAATGTCCACTTGAAGCCAATAGGCTTTCACCCTTTGGGCAGTGGTACCAACTTCCAGGTATCATTCTTTTTCAAGGAATCCATCTCCTCATTCATGGCTTCCAGCCAAGACTTTGAATCAGCCATGTTGATTGCTTCTTTCACAGTCCTAGGCTCATCAATGTTGGTAATTAAGGCATAAGCACAATTTGAATCTAACAAAGAGAAACCATACCTTTTTGGTTGCCATCTTTCTCGTGTAGATCTCCTTAGAGGCTGAGGTTGTTCTTCATCATTAGAACTTCCAGAGCTGCTTGAGCTCTCCTCAATCTCAGGTACACCATGCAGCTCTTCCCTTTTTGGAGTTTGGGGAATCTCAACTACATCCTTCTCCTTATCACTCTGATTTGTCTCAAGCTATTGATCATTTACTAAAGGTTTCAGCTCATGAAATATCACGCTTCTGCTATACAAAACCTTCTCAATAAACGGGTTCCAAAGCTTGTATCCTTTCACACGAACACCATAGCCGATGAGAATACATTTCACAACCTTGTTATCCAACTTTGATCTCTTTTCATTTGGCACATGAACATATGCCTCACAGCCAAAGACCCGGACATGCCTTAATGAGGGTTTCTTACCTGACCATGCTTCCAAAGGTGTCATGTCAACAAGAGCTGAACAAGGAGATCTATTTATCAAATAACATGTTGTAGCAACAACCTCAGCCCAGAACTTCTGCTCCAGACCAGCACCACTCAGCATACTCCTTGCCTTTTCCATCAGTGTCCTGTTCAACCTTTCAACAACTCCATTTTGTTGTGGAGTGTAGGGGGTTGTCTTATGCCTTTTAATTCCATGATCAGTGCAGTACCTTTCAAAATCTACAGAACAAAACTCACCTCCATTGTCTATCCTTAAACACTTTATTTTCCTTCCAGTCTAATTTTCTACCAAAGATTTGAACTCTTTAAACCGACTGAACACTTCTGATTTACTTTTAAGAAAGTATACAAATACCCTTTTCGAACAGTCATCAATAAAAGAAACATAATATCTAGACTTTGATAACAAAGGAACATCAACTGGACCAAACACATCAGAATGAACATAATCCAGTATACCAGAAGATTTGTGAGGACTAGAGGAGAAAGAAACACGGTGTTGCTTTCCATAGATACAATGTTCATAGAAATCGAACTCAAGGTTACAATCATCAAGCCCTTCTACAAGGTTTTTGTTCTTCAAGGTTAATAAACCTTTCTCACCAATGTGACCAAGTCTATGATGCCATAACATAGTCTTCTCTGCTGGGAGTTTTACCTCCAAATCATTTGCAGATAGTGAAGAGTCTTCATCTTTCTCTATAGGTGCAGAATTACATGACTTTACAAAGGCATTGTTACAAAGAACAGGTCATGCATCTAGCTTGTACAGAGTGCCAGTACGAACACCCTTAGCTAACACCATTGCACCTCTAGCCATTTTACATCCCTTACTAGAAAAAGAAACTTCTACACCAGCATCATTTAACTTACTAATAGAAAGAAGATTTCGAGCCAAACCTGGGATGTGAAGAACACCACCAATTCCTTTGACTCTCCCATCAGGAAACTGAATTCTGACCCTTCCTCTGCCAACAATCTCTAGCGTTGAATCACTTGCCAAGTATACCTTTGCACCATCATACTTCTCATACTTTGAGAACCAATCTCTATTGGATGTCATGTGAAAAGAGGCACCTGAATCAACTAACCAAACATCATCTGATGCCTGAGTTGTCAAGGCTGCTGCAATGAAGGCATCTGCATCACTTTGAGAAGATTCATTGTCAGAAGCATTCTTCTTCTTCTTCTCCTTGTAGTCCTTCCTGATATGACCAGGTTGCCCACAGTTCCAGCACTTTACCTTGAAATTTTTACCAGGAGACTTTGATCTCCCTTTAGACTTGGATTTCGACTGGTTTTCTTTCTTCTTGCCTTTCTCCTTTGTTCTACCTCAAACAGAAAGAGCATCTTTGGCCATCTCAGAATATTTCCTTCGCATTTCTTTAGACAGAAGTGAAGCAACCACATCATTAGTCTTGAAAGCAGTGGTTGTGCTTCCAATAGCCATCACAAGATGATCCCAACTGTCAGGTAATGAACACAACAGGAGCATGCAACGATCCTCCTCCTCAATTTTTACACCTACAGATGCCAGCTGAGTAACACTCATATTAAATGAGTTCAGATGATCTGCAACAGATGCACCTTCATCCATCTTCAAGGAGTACAACTTCTTTCTCAGGAATAAATTGTTTACCAAAGATTTTCCTTGGTAAATATCACCAAGCTTCTTCCACAAAGCAGCTGCAGACGTCTCCTCATGAACATTCAAGAGCACAGAATCGGTTAGACTCAGTCTTATCAATCCTCTTGCTTTTCTATCAGCAAGATCCCAAGCTTCTTGGGTCGTAGTTTGTGGCTTAGTTCCAGACACTGCAATCCTGAGGTCTCTATACACAAGCAAGTCTTCTATCTTGAGTTTCCATAACTCAAATTTGCTGCCATTAAACTTCTTAATATCTATTCTACCAGATGTACTCGCCATCTCACAACAGAAACAAGTTTAACAATGCAAATCTCCCACTGAAATAGTATTAGTGCAAAAAACTAATTTGCCCTAACAAGGATAACACGAACTAGCCAAGCTTTGATACCACTTTGAAGGGAAAATAATGCGGATGTAATGACCCAATAGTGTAGAATACATTCCCTTAACACCTTTACTACAGGGGAGAGAAGCAAAAATGAAAAACTAACAGTTTCTAAAACTTATAGAGATAAATAAAACTATGGCAATGAGAAACCATAAGGATAAGCAAACAAAGATGACACAGTATTTACGTGGGAAAACCCTTTCAGGCAAAAAACCCACCACACAAAGTCAAATCAATTGTATTACAGTATTGAATCGATTACATACAATATCCAGACTTCTTTGCTCAGCTCACAATCATCGAGAGAGTTTCAGATCCACTATTACAATGTTTTCACAACATACAGTTCAAAACCCTCTTCAAGAACTCACATCCTTCTTGTTCTTCAGCATGCGACTTCAACTTGCTCTGCAACTTTACGACTCAACTCAACTTGTCTAACTTATGAGAAATAACACATCTCTCATCCAAATGTAACCGACTCAGAAGAGCAATGAAGTCCATCCTCAAATCACGCATCTGGTCGGATCTGACAGATCTCCTACAACAAGTCATCATTGCATTCAAAGCCATTACTCAAAATGGTTGAGCTCGCCACCCTTCGTTGGCAAATGCAACTGCCACAATAACTATCCTGGTATCCATCCAATCACTATTCAACTAGGTGCGACGCGTCCAAGACCCATCAGCAATCGCAGCTGACAGAGCAACCAAAACGGTCAAATAGACATCGGGCGTGACCAAGACTTCAAGTCATAAATAGCACTGGCGGGGTCGAAGTCGGAACAGGAGTCGAAACAAGACTCCACCAAAAATACACACTACCATAGTTGGAGTCGGAACTGGAGTCAAACCAAAATTACAGGTTCAGGAACCAATTTGGTTCAGCGTCTGCCCACGGTAAAGGGTAACTCATCAGAAATAGTTCTGACTGGGTAAATTCAACCTGGGGTCAAACCAAGATGGGAACACAAAAGACCGGAGTCAGAGTCGGGGACGGAACAGGAACAAAAACAGGACTTTACCAAAAATCCAAGATCAGGAACCAATATGGTTCCGGTTCCGCTTTCGCCAACTGCAAGAAACAATAATCCAGAACCAGGACGAGGCAGAGGAAAACACCCCGAGTAGAATCCAAACATCCAAAAGAACTAGATCATAAAAGCAGGAGTCGGGCTCGGAGTCGGAATAGGAACTGAAATAGGAACCTGGAAAATGGACATTGCCAACTTCCAAAACTAGTTCCACCTCCGCCAGAACCTGCGAAGTGAAACAGACGGAAGGAAGTGGAGTTGGAGCAGGAACGAGAACTGAAACCCGTAACTTAGGCAAACAGAACAATGCCAAGTTCCATCCTGGTTCTGCCTCCGCCAGAGACTCGGAACTTAGGCAAACAAAACAATGCCAAGTTCCATCCTGGCTCTGCCTCCGCCAGAACTTTGTAAACAACACAAAATCACCAAGGCATGAAAACAAGGACTTCAAGCTGGAATTTGAGACATAATTTCTCAACAAAATCATCCATGAGGAATGCAAGGTTGGCTCCATATCTCCAAACCCACAGAGCGTTGGTTCAAAGCAGAAGGGTTTTCGAGCAGGGTGTTTAGCTAGTAGAGGGATTCAAATTGCAGGATAAAAATTCAATCAATGGAGGGTCAAAAAAAGTTTGTAAAAGCAGTATCTAGTGGAAAATTTTGGGGTCATTGAAAATGTAATTCGGGCATATAGTGGGTTTTGATTTTGATTAATTATCCGAGGGGTTTTCATTTTGTAAAGGGTTAGTAGGGGTTTTTTGACCAATTTTTGGTAGGGGTTTATGGATTTATGGGTTGAATTTTGAATCATCGGAATGTGGTTATTAGTCATGTAATTGAACAAAATCATAGTTTAATTTGGGCTATAACTGAAGGTCTTCTCACTGGTTCTTTCTTGCCAATATGCCCTTTAGAACTAGTTTTTGTATTATCTAAATTATATATCTAATATATTACTATAGTGGCTTGCCACTTTTGTCAAAAAAAAAAAAAATTCAAACCTACTAGCTATTTATTTTTCTACCTAAATGAAAACTCTTATTTATCTCTTTCTAATGGCATGTCAAGTCAAGGTATCAATAATTTATTATTTCCTTTGGTAATGTGGTACTTTGTAGATTTTACCTTTAACTTTCATAGTTATCTTTTTGCATGAAAATATTTTTTATATTCTTATTATTGGGTAAACTCTACCATGCCTAGCTATGACCTATCCCTTCCATTCTGTTCATGGAATTTTACCTTCCTTTGTAAAGAAATTTTCAATATTCTTTAGATATTTTAGATCCTATTGTTCTTTGGGTATGTGGCATCATCTGCACTCTTCTCTTCTTGGTTGTTTTTATTCTTCATGGTCATTCAGCCTCTACTAGGGCCACATGGGTAGTCTTGGATGGATATGTGTGAAAATAAAAAATCCAAGTGAAATCAAATAGACTTATAGGGGTTATTTCTATTACAAACAATAATATTGAAGCTTTGGAGAATGAAAAGAATAAAAATAATCTCGATATGAATTAAAATAGAGGAGAGAATAAAATAAAATTGATGATTAAGGAATTAAAAATATATATTAAAAGAGAGGAAAAAGAGGCTAGAACAACCATAGGATTTATGGAATTCTAAATATTAACTAAACAAATAATGTGGTATATAAAACAAGGTATGCATAGAACAACATTAGTAAAGACCTCGTTGAAATGGCTCAACTAGTGAAATGTGTTTTTTTTTAATATATTATGACTATGTGATTGAGGAAGAAGTTATAGAATATTTTTCTATAGCCCTTGAAGCACTTATATAATTTTCCTTAAGAATGTTTTATGGAGTTATAATAGAGAATAAATAATTGTCATTGAATTATATTTTCTCCATATTGCAAATTTTTATGTTAAAATGAGGCTAGATACTAGTTTAGGTAGTTTTTAATTTAATTCCTTAAGCTAGACTATATTAAATGGTATCAAATTGGTTATTTTTTGGGTTGTTTGAAAATATATGCTTTAGAAATTTGTCATGGGTAAGTGAATGTGAAGTCCTACAACTATAGAGAGCTTGAGAGGAAGGCATGGCACATATGCAGAAGCTAAGAAAATCAAGGGTTGATAACATATTAGGATGTTAAGATGAATTATAGCTAGGCTAGATGTAAAGGAGATAACATAAAGAAGAGGATTACATGTTGAAAATGTTAGTAAAGATAAAGAATAAGTAAAAGGTTGAGAATTGGAGATAGAATATGAGATGGATTAACTGAAAGGAACTTTTATGGATATTTCCAAGATAATTAGTAATTTAAGAGTGGATCTTCCCTATTATAGTTGAAGTATAAGATTGGATGAACTCATATATTGGATATCAAACATGGAGAATTATTTTTATTAAAAATTAATTGAAAACCCCCAAAAGGTGAAGTTTGCTTACACAAAGTTGAAATTTCATTCATCCCTATGGTTAGATAATTTGTAAAAATAGAGAGATTAAAGAAAAAAGGAAAATAAAAGATTAATTCTTGAAGTCGAATAGTTTATAAATCAATGTCCAAATTCTTGTTGGAAAATTACCAACTTAATCTATTCAAAAAAATATAAAATTTGAAACTAAAGATAATGAATTTTAAAGACTACATGGAGGAATTATACAAGCTTAAAATTTAGGTTGGCCACACAAGGGATGTTGAAGAAAGTATCCTAAGGAAATGCAATAAGTTATGAGTGTCAATTGAAGATGAATTCTATGTGATTAAATTGATGTTAATCGAAGATACCTTCAGCATTTATTAAAGGTAAGGGAGAATCTAGCAAGAAAATAACAAAATAAATCTAGACGAAGAAGAATATTATCCAAAGAAAAATTTTAGTTTGGTAGTAGAGGAGAACAATAAAGAAAGGAATGGGAATATAACATTACACAAAATAATAAATACAACAAAAACACAAAAACAAAAGATTACTTAACCAAAGTAAGAGGGTTTACTAACATTTGTTACAAATATAGAGAAGTTGGTCATATGGAATTTGAATGTCTATAGGTATAGAAAAATATCTAGAGAGTAAATAATGAAAGGAAATATGTTACATAAGTATATGAATAAAGTGTAGCTTCACCTAAGAATACAAAAAATCTAGAGAAAAGAGTCATCAATTATGAATAGAGTGTTGTTGAAACTTGATAAGAGATAGCATGAGTTGATACAAAGAATTTTTATTTAGGACTATGTGTAAATATGGAGAAAAATGTTACAAGGTCATTATGGATAATGGAAGTACTAATAATGGGCCAGGGGGCCTAGCTTGATTTGCTAAAGCATCCTATTGTAGGAAAGAGGTCTAATCTCCCCCATCCCCATGGTATCGGAGGGCATGTCATGCCAACATCACCGATCACGTGAAAAAAGTTTACCAAGCATATTATAGTTTATAGGGGGCTACCCAATTCCTAGAGTCTAAAAAAAATGGAAGTACTAATAACTTGGTGTAAATAAATGGTGGATAAAGCTTAAGTTGAAGAAGACTAAACACCCAAACCTATACAAGGTCTTTTGGATATAGAATTGGCATTAACTCTTGGTAAGTGAGTAATGTATGGTTAATTTTTAGATTGGAAAATATCGAGACAAGTTGTGTGTGATATATTTCCCTTGGATGTTTGTCATGTCTAATCAAGAACATCATGATAGTTTGATGGGAAGGTTTTGCATGATAGTAGAATGAGCACCTAAACCATTATAAAGAATGGAAAATAATTTATATTAAAATCATTGTAGGACAAAAGGGAAGAAGTGGACATCAACCAAAGAGTGTGTTTTGACTTCTACAAAATATTTTTTAAAGGTGATGAGAAGAGAGACAACATGTTTTTTTTTTCATTTCTAAGTTTGTGGATGTTAGGCTAATATATAAACTTGAAGAAATTCCATTAAAAATAAAAAGACATATTGGAGGAGTATACCAAAAAAATTAGGAGGAATCACCCAATAGGTTTCCACCAATGAGAAGTATTAGTCACCATGTGGATTTAATTCCAAGAGCTAGTTTACCAAATAAGCTAGCATATCAATGGGACCATAAATTGTATCTAAACTTTACTAATCTTCCATTCCACATAACCAAATTGATGAATTTACTTTTTTCACTAGTCATGTGACTTGAATAGCCATTGTCTATCACCCAAAGATTTATTTTTCCTTGAGCATGAAATGTTGTTTGGACAACCATTGAGTTTTCAACCTCATTATTTGATTCCTCTCTTTTGGAGGTTTCAATCTCCTTGACTTGCTCAATAACATCTGCCTTTTGAATTTATAACTTTGGTAAATCAATTCTACAATATCTTGTTATATGTCCAACATTGTTGCAGATTTTACATACCACATTTACATTCACCAGAGAAGCAAGAGGATTTCCACTAGTAGAATTTGGCAAATAAATGACTATGTGACTCAAAATTTTAGTCACATGACTAACACTAGTAGTATTTTGAAAATAAATGACTAATTTGGCCATTATAAGTGACTAATTTGTTAATTAGGTAAAATCACAACTAAATGACTAATATCAGACAAATAAAAATGACTAAATAAATGTGCTCATTATTAAAATCTTGGCCATAATTTTCATTTTAGTGTGAGAATTATGTTAAAGTTAGGGGTGGAATTATGGTTAGGGTTAGGGTTTGGATTATAATTATAATAGGTTTCAGGTCAGGAATAAGGCTTTGGTTAGTGTTAAGGGTAGGGTTGGAATTACTAGTAATCCCTAATCCAAATTGGACCTTAGTTATATCCTAACCCTAACCCTACTTAAAATCTAACCCTAACCCTAACAAAACCCTAACCCTAATTGAAGAAACCCTAAATCTAACACTAATCGTAACCTTAAGTGAACACTAACCCTAATTGAATTGTAACCTTAACCCTGATTTAATCATAAACCTAATTCAACCCTAACCCTACCCCTAACCCAAATTGTACCCTAACCCTAATAGTAAACCTAACTGAACTATATACCTAACCTTGATTAAACCCTAAGTATAATCCTATTTGAACCCAACCCTAACTAAACCCAAACCATAACCCAAACCCTAATTGACCCTTAACCCTAATGCTAACTCTAAGATTTATTTTAGAACCCTAAACCTAATTAACTTTAACCCTAATGCTAACCCGAAGATTTATCCTAGAACCCTAATTAAACTCTACGCTAATTGAATTTTAATCTTAAGATTAAATGTAACCCTAATAATAATCCTAATTGAACTTTAACCCTAAGCTTTATCCTAATTCTAACCCTAATTGCAGAATGCTAATGTATGCTAACCCTAATTAAATCCTAACCCAAATTTCACTCTAACCCTAATTAAACCTTGATTGAATGCTAACCCTAATTGAACCCTAAATCTAATCCTATCTCTAACCCTAATTGAACTCAAATTCTAATTGTGACTTTAATTCATGTCTAATCCTATTTGAACCCTAACCCTAATTGAATCCTAACATTTATCATAATAAAATCTAATTGAACATTAACCATTTTCTAACCCTAATCATAAGAATAATTGAATCCTAGTCATAACCATAATTCAATCTTAATTAAACGCTAATTGTAATGTAACCCTAATATTAATTAACCCCTAATTGCACCCCAATCATAATAATCTTGATCATAACCTTATATGAAATCTAATTGTAACCCGAAGCACAAGCTTAATCGTAGAACAATAACCCAAAACCTAATTAACCCTAATTATAACCTGAAGTGAATAGTAACCCTAATTTAATCTTAAACCTAATTCAACCCTAACCCTACCCCTAACCCAAATTATACCCTAACCCTAACCCTAATTGAAATATATACCTAACCCTAACTAAATTCTTAATTGACCCCTAACCCTAATTGTATCGTAACCCTAATTGAGTTGAAACCATAGTTGGATCATAACCCTAATTGAGTTGTAACTTTGATTGTACTCCTATTTAAACCCCAAGGTTTATAATAAAACTTAACACTAATTGAACCCTTACTCAAACATAAAATGGAGACAGAGATATAGATAAGATATAGAGAGGTGGATAGAGAAAAAATAAACTAAACTCCTGTAATAAATTTACTATTAAAAATATATAATTTTGTCTAATGAAAATTATATTTAAAATATATATTTATCGAGTGAATGCTAATTGAGACCTTTGTTACATAAACATCATTTGCTAAATGACCTACCAATTGACCTCATGTACTACACATATGTCTGGAAAAATACACCAAAATTTTCTCTAATTGACCTTTCATACCTCTTCGGCGTACCTATTACACACCAAGGTGCAATTGCTAACTAGTAATAATTATATATATTTAACATGTCAAAATGTGCTCGTTATTAAAATGGCCATAATTTTCATTTTAATAAACATACTCTAAAACCTTCCTCAAGACCTTATTTTCAATGCCCGCCCAAATGGAGAAGTGAGTCGCATAGCTCGCTAAAATGGCCAGAATTTTCATTTTAATAAACATACTCTAAAACCTTCCTCAAGACCTTATTTTCAATACCCGCCAAAATGGAGAAGTGAAAGTGCATGATTTTGGATTGCAACCTCTGCCCATTTTTCCGCATCGGACACGATTCGTGCATAATCTTGTGGTAAGTCACTTTCCATGGTTTCAGTTAATTTTACTTTTCAAATTTGTACGTGATTAGGCCATATGATCCATTCATTTTTATCTTTCCTTCTACACTTCAAGCTTGGTTATCCTACAGATGGAGAATGTTCATCATGCTTTTCAAGTTTTTGTAATGAATCTAGTCTTCATTTGCTTCTACTTGTCCATATGCTTTTTTATCTATCCTTACATTTTTATTCAATCTTTATGATAGAAGACCCACAACACAGTAGTCCCTATCACATTCAAAATCCCAATGAAGTTGTAAGTAGTAGCAGAATATACTTACATCGTAGCAATAGCTTAATTGTCAATACAAATTTGTATAACTGGGAACTGAATGCAGACACCACTAATGTATACGACACCACAAGCAAGAAGTAGGTGCTTGCAGTGTCTTGAAAAAGAGCCAATATATGTTTCTCCCCTTTAGCATTAGATAGAACTTTCGTCATTACAACAACACTGCATGTAGAAAACATAATCATTTAAAATCAATTCACTATTGTTTACAAATATTGTGGTGTAGGATCATGCATCTAGATCATCACTATTTTGGATGAAATTGTATTTTGACATTTTGTTTAAAAACAAGCAAATATTAAACATCAAGTAGAAAATTTTGATGTAAAACAGAAAAAACTATTGGGATATCAAAATGGGAAAGAAAATATATTATATAGCATACATTTTGAATGCAGGAAAGGTACTCAAAAATTTAATAGGAGGGGAATGTCTCTCCTAATATTAATTGGACCATATTTGATCAACACTCTCTAGCCTTTGATGAATCAAATAATCAAAATGAGAGTCAATGGAAACTTCATTTAAGTAAGGAAGTATAACCATTCATAGAAAAACAAGATGAAGTAATCTCTGGTAGCTTCGAGGGCAGACAATGATTATGGGCATGAGTTGGTTGAGGATAAGAAAATAAAAAATCATAATCCATACTATGAAGAGAAAGGAATCAAACCAAGACTGGTTATTCTCGAGGACAATAATTAGGAATTGGGACAACTTATCTATGCTCCCAAAAATGGGTTCGAACTAAGAAACGTAGGTTTTAAACTTTTGTGCATATAGAAAAATTATTAAATTTTAACTATCATTCAATGAAATCCAATTCCATGTTAATCAATTTTCTACAAGTAGGACATGTCATATTCAGATATATTGTAAAACTAAAGATAATATTTAATAAACAACAACAATGTCCTTCACTTGGAATATCAAATATACATCAGAAAATATTTTTAACACCCCAACTAGGGACTGCTTGAACAGAAATCGATGCCAATGGGAGCTCGTGGTAACTGACAAAAACACCAAATAATTACAGACAAATGTTGAAATGGTTGCTGGATAATGGACACTAGTTTTTTATTTTTCACAATCAGTTTTGTTGATTTGGCAGGTTGTTTATTGCAGGTCAAATACACACTAAAATTTTTAGTTTCTTGTTGAACAACTTTCAGAATGTGACTACCCCTGCAAGCCAACATCTAGAAACGAAACTCAAAAACAATAGATGTTGATGCAAGGTATACTCTGCTCTAGCATCTATTTTCAGGTGCACTGTTTGCTAATGTGTTCCAATTTTTATTGCTAGTTCAGTTAATTTCCCTTTATTTTGTGAGGATTTCTGCCCTCCTACTTCAAAAATTTTGTAGCTCTAAATTAGAGCCTACAGTGCAATTATGAGTATATGCGAGAACAAAGTATTCCCTGATCAAAGGTACCTTTTATTTATGATTTAGTTTTTTCACTACAACCTCTTGAAATTTAATAGAAGCTTTCTTGCCAACCAAAATAAAAAGTATGTATTGCTTCTCTTAGTTTCTATATTGCACACTCTTTAAGAAAGAAAAATTCATGCCCTTTCCATGCCTAGGAAATTTTGATGTTAAAAATTGTGACATGTTTTGATAGATTCAAAACAAGAAAACAAATCACAATCAGGATGGACGTTTTATGGTTTCAATGAGCATGCCTCCGGTGCAAAACTATAACAGAGTGAAAAAAGATCATAACTAGAATTTGTTTTTTTATCTCGGAACTTTCAAAAATAAGCATTAAATGTTGAACCTTATAAGCAATTTTAAACAATTCTCCAAGTATTGTCAATATAAGTTCTGTTGTGAGTGTTTTTCCCATATTGTTTTGCTTGTAGGTATGTTGAACAAGTGTTGTTTGTGTTACAGAGGCCTTCAAATCCCAAGAAGTAGAGGGTGGTTGTGCATGCTTCAAATCCCTGCTCCAGGTTAGTAATAAAGGAAGGGTATTTTAATATTTTATGGGCTTGCCTATTTTAACGAAAATTTAATGGGTGAAAGGTATCTTCAGGATTGTTTACACTAGGCATGCTTTCCTTTTAAAAAATTACTTATTTCCCAAAAAGAGGCATGCACCTATGCATTGTATTTTCGGCTTTTGACTTTTTTGCTCCATTATTCTCATTCCAACGTCCACCTATACAAGCAATTTGTCATTTCAAATTTGAAAGCAACACTTTGTATTGAGGTGCATGCCTATAAATGGGTAAAGTGTGATGATTTGAAACAACTGTCCCACTTGATTAGGCATGCACCTTATAATAAAATTTTGGAACTTTATCTTATAACAACTTTCTCTTCATATTAGCATGTTCCTATCAATGGAATATGTTGCTTATTTGAAGTGAAAAAATGCCTTTGTTGATTTTTCACTTTGAAAGGAATTTTATTCTTTGAATTTCTCATATAAAGAGATATGCCCCTATAAATGGAAAGACGCCCTTTTGATGAACTAAATTCTTTTTTCTTTGTTTCACATGCATACCTCTATACATGAAAAAAGTGATATGGACTTTGCCTTAAGATAGGTGTGCACTGAAATATACAAATTTGTCTTCAAATTTAAAGTATAAACCTCCATGCTTAGGTGCATGCCTCACAATGTAGTTTTGATGTTTGAAATTTTGAACTGGTTTTCTCAATAAGGGGGCATACCATTTTATGCAAACCTTACTTCAATCTATTGAATCCTTTTTGTTTTTGCACAAGTTTCCACTTGAGCATGGGAAAACATATTTTCTAATTCACTAACCTCAATTTCCTAACACAAGTGCATGTCATTGTAAGCAATTACTATTGTGACACTTGAAAACAAAAATTCTTGATGAGGTGCACACCAATAAACTGAAATTGTCCTTTGAAATAGTGAAGGTCGCTTCCTTTAAATGATTGCATGCCTATCTAGCATTCTTGACTTCAAATTTGATGACAAAAAATCCGATGCAATGACAGGGGTTCAAAAACTCACTAACTTTTAGAACTTGACAAATCTCAATCTATTATTTCTTGTCCATGCAACTAGGACTCATTTTCCCTTCACAAAACTCTTGTTTCAAATTACCCAAACTGAGAATAAGGCAACAATCCTCTTGTAGATTCCACATATAACCTTAAATAACATCAATTGACTGACTCAACACTAATTTCCAACCTTGACAACTCAAATAAGAGAACTTTCAAAAGTAGACTGTCCAAAATCAGCTTTTAGGCCCTTTAAGACCACATAAACCACCAACCACAAATTCCCAAGCCCATATCTCTTTACTAAAGCCTCAAACAAGTATAAAATATCCTGCTCAAACACATCATACTATTCCCCATTCTTTGTTCATAACATTTTATCAAACACCTATCTCAACCTTCAATTCTTGACCCCAAAATAAGACTATCTCCAAACTGTCTTAATAGGACAGTCAAATAAACAATGGCCGCAACTTATAAATTCACCAAACAATAACTAAGAAGAGATCAAAACACTCCTAAACAACCTTTCAAAAATTTAATACCTTGGAAGGACTCACTTTCTATAATCAAACCTTTGAAAACTTCACTGTACATTGTTAATTCCAGATTTTTCACAGTTTTTCAGAACTAGGGCATCATACATTCTCCATGGGTTACCACTAATCTTAACACATGACACTACTATCCTTACTACCTACTAACAGTGCTATCTAACTACCTTATCACTGTTTACTATTTTGACACTGTTATTGTAGATATCTCTATGACATGGTAAATCAAATATATTTTCCATGTCTCAGACCTTGTAGTCACCATTTATTTCTTCACTGTATTGTGCTCATAACATGATTTGACACTACTACCTATAGGTGTGTAGGGTCTTACACAAATGTTCAGCACTTTAAAGGAATCATTACACTCTAGACAGGGCTTTACAATGGCTTTGATATCCCTTTTTGCTATCATATGTTACTTGAGAGCTATTCACTTACTCTTATGAATTATCCCTTGCTCTTGATCACTGCAATCTATGAACTATCCACTGGAAGGTTATGAAACACTATCACACATTTGATGACCTTGGTCTTCACTAGATCTTATTCTTGTCATTTATTCAACAATATCTAACACTGCCCTTTTTACTTGCTACAACTCACTGTATTAGTTCATCACACAAACCCTTAAGATTTAGTCCAAGACCCCCCCTTACACAAACCCTAGGGTCTATTCATAGGCTGCCACTGTTTGGTAATCATAGCATTATTTTAGAGGTTATCAATGATTAGAGGTTGTATGAGACTTCTAGCTTTGCTTTGTAAGAATAGTCAAAATTATTTTGAATTTTGCCTAATTCAAGGTTCTGGCTACCAAGCTGTAGAATTCTCTTTAAATGATCAAATCTTCATCTGCACAAAAAACTACTTAACATCATCCACACTAAGTTTTTCAACAATAGCTAACAGTTGCACATCCTTTTGGGTCAGGTTTTATTGTATGAGTAGTAAATTGTCATCACTTGTGATTTAGGAGTCTTCTTCATCATGCACATAAGACCATGAATGTCCTCTATAGAATAGGAAGCTTCCTGCTAGAGTTTGAGCTCAATTGCAATCCCTAGTTGTTCAAACTTTATGTCAAGGTAAATCTACTAACTTCTCAGGAAAACACAAATCTGGTTTGCCCCCTTTTCTCCACTAACAAAACTAAGCATCAATTCTTCTAACCTCTTCTCTGTTATGGAGTCCTTAACATTAGGAACAGTTTGGAAGCTTGAGCCTATCCAGCTTCCTCACTAGACTTCCTCTAGTGAATTGGAATTAACTTTGCTGACAAGCAACACAGTACTGAATAAGACTATCTTTTACAAGCCTTCCATAACTCATGTCAACACAAAGTTCATATTTCAACATGATCCTATCCAGTGTTTCCTGCCATGCTCTATACCTCTTTTGATGTTGAAATCCTGAGGAGATTGTAATGTTGCTTGCTTTTGTTATGTCATCTTCCATGACTATCCTAAGTTTAGGGTTTCAAGAAATGAAAGAAAACCCTTCACAAACTTTGTAGCACACCAATACGCAGGAGTATTTCTCCAAGCATCTTCACTATCTTCATGACCCTATAAGAGGTCTATAGCTGCCTATAACATCTAAAGTAGGTCTTTTAACACTGTCCATTGCTGCTAGCTTCCCATAAAAAATGGTCTCATTTGGGTAGACCTATGCTTATGGCATCTAATGCTTCTATCCATTTTTGTGAAAATACTCGACACTTTTCAAGATATTTCTCATGACTAAGAAAGCCGTTAACATGCTAAGTAAAACCCTTAATGTTATTTCAAAGCCCCCTAAAGATAATACAGGCCTTTCTATTAACCATTCTTTTTAATAGTTCAATAGACTCTCAACTACCCTTGTATGCATATTTTCAACAAAAATGTTAAAGTATTTTAATGTATACAAAGATTGTGCATAGTTCTTCTCATTATATTCAATTTGGTGCTATTATTTTTATCCTGTGATTCAGGCTTCAAACTGACCCCTCTCATTAGTATTTGTCTTCCGGACCTATCTAGAAGAGGGTAATCAAAATTATTTAAATGAAAACTAAGAGCAACTAAAAGTCTTCCTAAGAAAAGTTCCCTTTCCACTATAATTGTTGGTTCTAGTATCTCCTTGTTCATATTTTTTGCATCTCCTCCTTTTTCATTTCTTGATAGAGAGCTCTGAAAGATGTGCAAGATGTTCTTCAATCTCAACAATCAATGTTGAGATAAAATGGAAGCATTTCTCTTGCAAATAAGGTGCTAAATCATTTATCCTTGAAGGAGATTTATGTGCATGAAGAAAACTTAGGAGGTCTTCCAGAATATTCTTGGACCCCTCATCTATGGTATCTTTTATTTGACTAACCTTAGTTCCAAAATAAGCGTTAAGGTGACTAAACCAATCTTCATCATTTTTCATCATAAATCTAAAACTCAACCCAGGTAAATTGACACTTTTTAGGTCCCCTCTCTTGACAAGCTAGCCCTCACTAGTAGTTAATTTGTGCAAATGGGTTCAACATCTTTGTAACTTGCCAGAGATGTAACTATGGCTTCAAGGCATTTACCAACCTTAACTCTCTCACGCAGATCTATAAATCCATCACCTATTATTTGTTTCATCCTACTAACAAACAAGCTTCCAAAAAGTTCATCCCACAGACTCTTTGAGTGCTTCAAAACAATCTCACACACGCATTGCCATGGAAACTCAACATTTGAACCAAAATCCATTTTTAGCCACTCCAAGATCCCTTCAAATGAATCCAGATTGTCCAATGTTTCTTTGATCAATCTCATTCTTTGCAATTTCCTTGCCACTTTTCACAAGATCAAGCAAATACTTTCCCCCAAGCCTATCTGTAGAGAGAATATCATCTGCACATGTCTTAAGCCACACTAAGCAAGACTCTGATATAAATTCGCTCAGCAAAATCACCATGGTAGCTTGTCGCTTCTCTCTATGAGATTTCCAAAACTACACCTCATTGTTTGGGTTTGGAATCCCACCAAACAATTGTGATCTAGGTGGCACTGCCAACATAGTCTTATAAAAAAGAGGCAAATCGTTTAGAACTGGGGCAGGAGCACTTGATGGACTATATGCCTCCATGAGGCAATTTTGCAAATTTTGCTTGTCTTGTGTTTTTTTCATGTAATAAGGTCTAATAGACCATGTTTAGCTTGTTTGAGTCTGTTTTAGGTCCTAGAAGGTCTTATTGAGGTCATATGTCATATATTGTAAAATTTGTCATATTGTTAAAAGTTGCAGAAAGTGGAAGATGAAGAGACAAAGTTATAAAAAGGTAGTTGGAGAAGTCAGAGAGGTTGTAATAGGCATAAATATGCCTCCCATTAGTCATTTTGTATGGTGAAGGTGGAAGGAGGAAGTGGTGAGGATGAATTCAAGTGGGAATAAAATATAACCTCATTTTCTCTATGTTTTTCCATGCCCTATCACTGTTCTTACATATTGTATAGGTTGTATAGACCCTTTCATGGTCTGAGACTAATTGGGCATGAAATTTCCTTGATTTCACTACATTTTTCAAAATTTTCATTCAATTTCATCAAGAATTGAGGGAGATATTGTATTTCCTTTACAGATGGTCAGAAACCCTAGATAGTGTAACAATGGGTGACTAAAATGATGTTTTCTCAAATTTCATCCAAGGGAAAATTTGTGAAATGAAGTAATTTTGTGCATGTTTCCATGTGGAAAAGTTTCAGGGCTTGATATTGAAGTTTTCTTATGTAAATTTGATTCCCTAGGACTGTATTTATGCATGTTCAGACTGGCACAAAAGAATAATGGTGCAGGAGCACCTTGGAAATAGTGGACTAGGTGATAGTAATTAAGTCTAGTTTTGGATTTTTTGTCCAATTTTGGTGTCAATAAGGTCAATTAGACATTGAAATGTAAATAAGGCCTTATGAGGTCAAGTAGGCATTCAACATAGAAAGAAGTCAGTTTTTGTAAAGATGTTCAAAAATTGTGTAAATGTTGCATAGTTGCAACTTGAAAATTTCTTGTTTTATGGAAGATCAAGGGTCAAACATTGTAACAGCATGCGAGGCCTTTTGAATTCCATTTTAAAATGCTAAATAATCCTCAAGAGGGTCGAGGCAAGGTTGTTGCATCATTTTGGAGTGAAATAACTAATTTTTTCTCTATTTTTCTTGAAATTTACAGTGTTCAGTTGTCTTTTTCTAATTTGTATGATTTCGTACAGTTGTTTTAAGATCTAAAAATTATGGGAAAGTGTTTTTCTAAGTTTCTATTTTCTTTTGGTTGCTGAGTGATAAAATTTCATTAAGGAATGATAAATTTTGAAGAGTTTTTCTACAGGTGGTCTGAAAACCCTCATTTTTCAAGGGTCTGGTTGCAAAAATGTAATAACTCATCATTTGGAACTCAATGAAACTTAGTGGAATGATGATTTGTAGGTTTTTTTCAATGTTTGAGTGGTTTTCAGGGATAGGGAGTGGAGTTCCAAGTATTTTAGATGATGCCCTATCTTGACAATTCCATGTGTCAAGCTTGTTTTGAGAGAAATTCGATTGGATCAGCATATGTTTCTCAATTTTTGGTCAAACTAATAGTGAATTCCAAGCTTGTGAGACCCAAGGAACCTATTGGTGAAGATTTTTAAGATCCCTAAGTTTTTTAGAGCACACCTCCTTTGTAAAAGTGGCCTATTTAGGCCTAATTGCTGCATTGCAGGTTAGGTTTGACCAATTTGTTCCAAAACAACTAATAGAACCAGTTTGGTATGTTAATTTACCTGATCATGGGTAATAAAAAAGTTGCTGGTCCAACTTTGATTCCACCTCTATCAAGAGTTATGGTTGAGTTTTAGGCGTTGGTCCCCTAGATGGGTAAAAGGTGAAATTATGCAAAACCCTGTGGGTTGGAGTTTTATGCCTTGAAGGCTATTGAAATAGTGTTAGATAGAGACTTTGAGTGTGTTGAAGTTAGCTCCACCCCTGTCCTTTCATCAAATAAACAAAGGCTTTTGTTGTTTTTTTTGTTGAATACAACATCCATCATCCACTAAACCTCCATTGTTGCATGCACTAAAGAATACAAAAAAAGCTTATAATGTTAGGATATGTTTCAGAGTGCTTCATTAATTCAAATATTTTGAGAGCATCCTTGCAAAATCCATTTTGTGCATATCCTAAAATTATTGCATTCCATGAGATGACATCTCTTTAAGGCATTCCATCAAAGAGTTTGCGTGCCTTGTGTACGTTTCCATATTTTGCATACATGTCTAACAAAGAATTTCCAACCATAATATCTAACAAAAATCCCCCATCTATTATGATCTGATGGATGTTCATACCCTGCTCCAAAGCTCCCATTTTGGCACAGGTAGGGAGGATGCTAGCATAATTTGTGGAATTTGGCTTCACACTTGTTAATTGCATTTGCTTGAAAGTTTCTAAAGCCTTTTTCAACAAATCCATTTTGTGCATATCCCGCAATCATCGTATTCCATGAGATGGCATCTCTTTCAGGCATTCTATCAAACAGTTCACACACCTTGTTTATGCTTCCACATTTTGCATACATGTCTACTAGGGTAGTTGCAACTACAACATCGGACAAAATTCCTTTATTATTTATGCTTTGATGGATGTTCATACCCTGTTCCAAAGCCCCCATTTTGGCATAGGCAGGAAAGATGCTACAAAGGTTGTGAAATTTGGCTTTATACCTACCAATTTCATTTTCTTGAAAGTTTCTAAAGCGTTTTCAACAAATTCATTTTGTACATATCCAGCAATAATTACAGTCCAAGAGATGACATCTCTTCAAGGCATTCTATAAAAAACTTCACATGCTTTCTCTATGGTTCCACATTTTGCATACATGTCAACCAAAGCATTTCCAACTATAATATCAGATGAAAATCCCCCTTCTATTATGCTTTGATGGATGTCCATGACTTGTTCCAAAGCTTCCATTTTGGAACAGGCAAAGAGGATGCTGGCAAAGATTGTGGAGTCTGGCTTTAGACCTACAAATTGAATTTTCTTGAAAGTTTCTAAAGCCTTTTCAACAAATCTAATTTGTGCATATCCTGCAATTATTGCAGACCATGAGACCACATTTCTTTGAGGAATTTCGTCAAAAAATTCACATGCCTTGTCTATGTTTCCACATTTTGCATACATGTCTATAAGGGTTGTTGCCACTACAACATCTGACAAAATTTCTCTATCCTTTATACTTTGATGGATTTCCATACCGTGTTCCAAAGCTCCCATTTTGGCACAGACAGGGAGGATGCTGGAAAAGGTTGTGGAATTTGACTTTACACCTCCCAACTACATTTTCTTGAAATATTTTAAAGCCTTTTCAAAAAAATTATTTTGTGCATATCCTGCAATCATTGTATTCCATGAGATGACATCTCTTTTAGGCGTTCTATCAAACACTTTATGTGCCTTGTTGGTTCAGGAGCACCCAATTGGTTTTATTTGAATTTGATCAAAATAAGGAGTCATAGGTTGGTCTAGGAGTTTAAAGTCATGAATTGGGTCAATAAGGTCTAAAAGAGACCATTAGAGTGTATCTTGAGATCATTTTTGTAAAGCAATGTTGAAATGTTGTCAATCATGCTTGAAAGAGCAAAATATGTAAATAGGGTTTATGAAGGGTTTAGTGAGTCAAGTCATGGAACATGTTTAATAAGGTCATATTTGATCATTGAATAGTGTATTAGGTCATATTAGAGGAGTTTAGAAAGTTTGGGGGTTCAAAAATAAAAAATTGCCAAAATTGACAAATGTTGTCAAAGTTGTAATTGCAAAAATGCAAGATTCAGGGATACCAACAGTCAAGTGGTAGTTGTATAGCAGTTGGTCGGTTTTGGAGGGAATTTTCAAGAAATAAATGTATAAAATCGTGTAATCCTTTGATTGGTATGGTTTTTGAAGCCATTTTAAAGAAGAGACAATAAAAACACCTATGTTATTGCATCAATTTTTGAGTTTTCCTATAAATTCTATATCAGTTTATGGTACGATTTTGTACAGCAACCAATATGTCTAAAATCTTGTGAGGATTGTGGAGGGGTGAGTTTTCTATGCTTTACACTTGGTTTGGGTCGTTGAAACAGGTTTAGAAGCATAGTATCTTCTTTTTTCTTTGACAGACCCCGGTATACCCTATTAAGGGTTTTGTAGACTTAAATATGTTTTAAGCCCATTCCACAAACTATCATCACTGTATCTATGTGGAATGGGCATGTTAGGTTAGTTAGGGATGATTGGAAGTATTTTTTTCTTTGGATGGTGAGATTTGGGGGACAAAAACCGTGACTGTCTTGGGGTTTTGTAGTGTGTTAGTGTATGAAAAATGAGTTTTTGAGAAAGAGTTTGAAGAAATCACTTGAGTGGTGCATAGGAGATGGATTTTTGAGTGAAGGAAAAAAAAATATAGTGTGTTGGAGGCAAATTCAAGTCTGAAAGATTTTGGGAATAGTGAGTTTGAACAAACCCTACCTTTAATGGCGAAAATTGAGGATTTTTGAGATCAATGGTTGGATGAGGGTTTGAGAACCTGAAACTTGATGAATATGTCTTTTTGTTGGCTTTATTTAAGGTCTGAGAGGTTGTATTAGGTTGGAGGAGAGTTTAAGGAGGACTTGCTTTGTAAAATAGACCTAATTGGTCTTTTTAGGGCAGTGTTGCACAGGGATTTGAGTGAGTTGCCAAAAATGAATCAATGTTGGTTTTGGTATATGTTTAAGTTGGCCAAATAGGATTTTCAAAACCATCAATAGTCTCTAGATTTGGTGAGTGGATTGAGAGAAGATTTGTCAAATAGAGGTCTACAGACCAACTAGCCAAGGCAGAGTCAAATTGAAAAGGTTGATTTGTCAAAGAGTTGTGATTCATCTGGTTGATTTATCTAACTTGTCTTGTGATGTTTAGGTAAATCCCAACTTCCCTTGCATCACTTGTGTATGCTTTCACATTTTGCATACATTTCCACCAGAGCATTTCCTACTACAATATCGGGCGAAAATCCCCCTTTCATTATGCTTTGATGCATATCCATACCGTGTTCCAAAGTTCCCATTTTCGCACAGGCAGGGAGGATACTGACAAAGGTTGTAGAGTCTAATTTGACACCTATCATTTGCATTTCCTTAAAAAAATTTAAAACCTTTTCAACAAATCCATTGTATGCATATCCTGCAACCATTGCATTTGATGAGACAACAGTTCTTTGAGGCATTTTTTCAAACAGTTCGCATGCTTTCTCTATGCTTCCACATTTCACATACATGTCTACCAGAGTTGTTGCAACTACAACATCTAAAAAAATTCCTCTCTCCTTTATGCTTTGATGGATTTCCATAACCTCTTCCAATGATCCCATTTTGGCACAAGCTGAAAGTACACTGGAAAATGTGAACTGAATGGATTTGTGGATGCTCAACTACTGTGCAAGCTCTTTGATAATATGATAATGAATTCATAAATGGATCAGACACTTTTTCAAAATGCTCCTCAAATTTTTGGAAGGAATGAAGGATTTATAGATTTAGAGGTGAAAATATGAATGGTTGATCAACCATGCACACCTAATGATCAACTATATATGTAAATTGTAATGCAATAAGGGTTACTGACGTGTGAAGTATGTGCAACTCTGATCTATATGGAGATTTCGAGGATTTCTATTGTATGTGCCTAAACTCATCTTTCACAAGACGAACACACAAATAAACCCAGCAATGAATATAAAATTTAACCAAAACTTTTTAAACCAAAAACCTGACTAAACAAAGCACACATAGTCCTAGGTGTCCCACACTTCTGATGTCAATTTCTTGTGTCTAATCCAATAGATGCATCATGGAAAAAAAAAATATTTTCCTCCATGGCTATTATCTGCAGGACCAGACCAATATTGTGGGCTCCATATGTATGTCTGAAATGAAAGTTCCTTTTAATTGAAAAAGTGGGCAGGCTCTTTCACTTATGTTGATAGCTCAGTATTCTAATGTTTGTGAGACTGAGCCTCTAATCTTTATCCTACCATATGTAGCTCTGAAAATGGTTATGTTCACTGCAACTTGGCCACCCAGTGTTCATCAACTAGCTAAAGAGTTTATGGACCCAAACCCTATAAAGGTATTTATGTTGGTTCCTAAGGAAATCAGATTATTTACCAATATCAAGCATGTTAGTTTAACCTCAAATAACAAAAGAAAGATGGTTTTCAACTTTTATAGGCCACATAGTTTCTTAAACTAGTTCAATGCAGGTATTGCTTGAGTTTAATGATGTTTTGTTGTGTGATCATAATTAACACACATATTTGACATTTGCAATTATTTCACCTCTCTAGTAGAATTGATTTGTCTAATTTTACCACAAAATTGATAATCCAGCAAAGTACACTTACATGAAGAACCTTTTGTTCTAGGTGGTGGTTGGGTCCCAAGATTTGTCTACGAATCATGATGTGATGCAAATAGTGGAGGTATGAGATTCAACTCTAGAGAATTGAATCACATTATTGACATATTATGGCAGTCCATAAGCTTCTATTTATCATCAAATATAAATTCTGGAATTCTTGTGGTTTGAAATTCCATATACATTTTGAAACATTAATTTTGAAGCTTGAATCAAGCCAAGATATTTTTTCAATGTTCTTTAAATAGCTTCACTTTCTCTTTCAATTTCAGTGCATCAGATGGGAATGAGTGTATCATGGTTGAACCCTTAAAAAGTAGCAATTTAGATATAATTTAGAAGAATCCATGTTCTATTGTTTGACTTAACACAAACCCCCAATTTCTCATTTTCAGGTTCTGGATGACTGAGTAAAAGACACATGATTGGTTTTGTTGCTTGAGAAATACCACAAATCTCGCAGGTACTTTCTTGGTTATGCAATGTTGGAAATTTGTGTGGCTGGCAAGGATTCAAAGAAATTTAGTTTCGATTGATGTTACCAAAATATGTTGATGCTATTTGTATAACTTCCAAAGCATTGAAATTGAACATTAGCTACATTACTCTTATGTCCTATTCTAGAATTTATTTTTTATCCTGTGTGTTTATTAAGAAAGATTGGACAAATTGAACATTAGCTACATTACTCTTATGTCCTATTCTAGAGGCTAAGAAGTGTTTGCAAGATGTGAAAATGGCTTGGTCGCATCCTGCAAGAAGATAAAATATAAACCCTAACAACCAATGCAGAAAAAGATATCAGACAAGACTTCATCGGAGAAACATGGGCGCATCGGTGGGAATCATTATGTGGTCTCTCCAATATGGAAAAATATAACAGAGCACATGATTGAAGATTCTATTAGAGGGAGAAATGAATATCGGCGGGACAAAAAGCTCAATTCCTCCGATACTCCAATAATACTTAGGCACATAATTCATCGACAAGAGATGTAAATTTTGGTGGGAAAAAAAGCTCAGTCCCTTCAATACTATGATAAAATTTAGGCACATAATTCATCGGCGGGAGAAGTAAATTTCAGTGGGACAAAAAGCTCAATCCCTCTGATACTCCGATAATACAAACAAAGCTTACAATGTTAGGATATGTTTTAGAGTGCTTCATTAATTCAAATATTTTGAGAGCATCCTTGAAAATTCCATTTTGTGCATATCCTACAATTATTGCATTCCACGAGATGACATCTCTTTGAGGCATTCCATCAAAGAGTTCACGTGCCTTGTGTACATTTTCATATTTTGCATACATGTCTAACAAAGCATTTCCAACCATAATATCTAACAAAAATCCCCCATCTATTATGCTCCAATGGATGTTCATACCTTACTCCAAAGGTCCCATTTTGGCATAGGCAAGGAGGATGTTGGCATAGGTCATGGAATTTGGCTTCACACCTGCTAATTGCATTTGCTTGAAAGTTTCTAAAGCCTTTTCAGCAAATCCATTTTGTGCATATCTCACAATCATCGTATTCCATGAGATGGAATCTCTTTCAGGCATTCTGTACTCAAATTAGCTTGCAATTGATTAGGTTTTTTTAATTTTTAAAATTGATTTAGGGGGGAACGCATAGGAAAATATGTACCTTAAAAAATCTCTATATATCATGATTTTTTCAAATTTTTGAGTTAGTGTTGAGTTTCCATGTTGAGTTTGAGGTTGAGCCCAATGTCTATGTTAGGTTTTGGTGACTATGATATAACAATTGGTGCCTCCCATAGATTTCATGGTAGAAAAGACACTAAAAAAATGTCTATGTTAAGTTTGAGGTTAGTGCATAGGAAAATATGTACCTTAAAAAATCTCTATATATCATGATTTTTTCAAATTTTTGAGTTAGTGTTGAGTTTCCATGTTGAGTTTGAGGTTGAGCCCAATGTCTATGTTAAGTTTTGGTAACTATGATATAATAATTGGTGCCTCCTATAGATTTCATGGTAGACATGACACTAAAAAAATATCTATGTTAAGTTTGAAGTTAGTGCATAGGAAAATATGTACCTTAAAAAATCTCTATATATCATGATTTTTTCAAATTTTTGAGTTAGTGTTGAGTTTCCATGTTGAGTTTGAGGTTGAGCCCATCATGATTTTTTCAAAATTTTGAGTTAGTGTTGAGTTTCCATGTTGAGTTTGAGGTTGAGCCCAATGTCTATGTTAAGTTTTGGTAACTATGATATAATAATTAGTGCCTCCCATAGATTTCATGGTAGACATGACACTAAAAAAATGTCTATGTTAAGTTTGAGATTTTTTTTAATTTTTGAGTTAATGTTGAGTTTTCATGTTGAGTTTGAGGTTGAGCCCAATTTCTATTTTAAGTTTTGGTAACTATGATATAATAATTGGTGCCTCTGATGGATTTCATGGTAGACATGACACTTAAAAAATGCTACTTGGTCTCCTCTCCTAGAGAGAACAAAGGTGGTGGTCCATTTGATATTGTAAAATATGGTGGTTAGTCTTAATTAAAATGGGAGCATACTCTCAATTAGCCAAGATGAATCCACAACTCCTTATAGTCTCCAACAAAATGATGTGGCCTTGAGAGAAAATGGTCCATTACTAAAACACAAAATCCATGATTTATGGTAAGGATTTGCCATGTATCTTTTGTAGTGATTTGTGGGAAATGCTTTGAGATTCTTTCATGAATGGCTGAGTTTGAATCTTTTATGAGGAGAACCCCTTATCACATGTTGCTCTATTATGAAAGCGGCACAACAATTCCAATTTCCAAGTGAAATGTTAATCGTAACAATTCTTCGCATCTCATTCACTTTGTGCTATTTAATTGTTTTCTTTGCTTCAGGTCAATCATTTTTTTTCAATTTTATGATGCTAAGAATAAACCATTTGATCAGTTTTATTACAAGTAGGGAGTATGCTGGAAAAGGTTGTGGAATCTGGCTTTACACATGCCAATTGCATTTGCTTGAAATTTTCTAAAGCCTTTTCAACAAATCCATTTTGTGCATATCCTGCAATATTACAATCCATAGACCATAGTTTAACATGATATCAAAACACAACAACTGGGATCTTCCACATCGATGATTGGAATGTACCATTACTTGTGAGGGAGTTACCAAAAGATTTCAGTAAACTTCCATCAATTATTTTAAGTATCTTGGACCTATCAATGGTTGTAAGTACCCTAATTACACTAGTTATTAGGGTGTTGTTGATCCACACCTGTGTTAGGTTGTTGTTCTATTCTTTTTTCAGTTGATTTATTTAATTTTGATGTGTTCCAACAACTGCAAAATGACTAGTATTAGTCTCAAAGAGAGTGATCAACTTGAAGGTACTTCCAATTTTACACATTGAAAGTGCAGATTGTAGATGGTATTAGAAAGTTATTTTTGTGTCTATGTTAACACCAAGGTTGCACATTCTACAGATATTCTCTAGTTACTTGAATATAACAAGAAGATAGCCAAAGCATAGTGAATCATCTTAGGTTACAAACAGATTGAGTGGTCAAGAAGAGTGTTAACTGTTATCAGATACTTGCAGTAGTTGTACCATCCATTGTAATTTGTATCTACTATTTTTTTCACAGAAATATTAATGAGTTACACCATGCTATTCTAGGTAACATTATTATTTGCTTTGAATTTTATCTTTGTATAAATGGTTTTCTATTTCAGTTGATTTAGGACAGCCACTGATAAATTGAAATTCTTGATCTAAGTCTATGACATGGATTTTGTTCTCAATACTTGTAAGTGTTGTTGTAACTGGTGTTGTGAAAGATGTAGTTGACCGACCTCACCTTGAATTTTTTTGGCAGTGTTTTCCATATGGCATATCAGTTGAGAACTTATCAACCTCTAGTACTAAACTTTAGTCTTAGCTTTTTTTCTCTTCCTGATTAATGATCATTTTGGTGGCAAGCTCTTTATTTAATGTTATTATTATTTTATCATTGATGATTCAAATTAGCCTTCTAACTAGTATGAGGTTGTTCCAGAAATTTGATAACATTACAGGGAGGGTTGAGTGTCATGGAAATGAACATGTCATGAGGGAAGGTCACAAAAGCTTTCGACCCAATGGGCATACTTCATGTAAGTGCAACATCCTATACTTTTTGTTAAAATCATTTGGGGAGGTTTCCCTTTATTTATAACCTATGGAAAATTTACAAGGTGTGGAATATACAAGAATACTTGCATTCATACATAAATCAGTTATTAGATCAATTATTCAATAACATGTTATCTTAATAATGTTGGAGTATGGATAGAAACTGAGAGGGGGGGTGAATCAATGTCTAAACCTTTGTAAACTTCGACCAATACTTTTAATTCTAATATCCTTTTTATTGACAATAGAGCAGAGTAGTCACTTTGAGAGCATTCATGAAAAGGGGTAAATATGGATATGAAAACATTAACTCAGTCAATTAGATAACTTATGCTAATATGATTTTAGTGAGATATCTTGCATTTGCCAAAATAATTGTGACTGGCATTTTTTAACAATCAAAGCATGATGACAGTACAAGTGCAACTCATAAGACTGTGTAAATGAAGACCAACATTATTGAATCACTTCTTAACCAACTGATTTCAATGTAGCTTTATAAGACACTACAACAATAGTGCAACAGAATGACACAAGATGGGTATTGAGACAACAAAAACCTTTAGCACATTATAACAATTCTTGAGCTATGAACCAAATGAATACTTTTATACTTTCTATTGAATCAGAATTTTCAACATTGATAGAACACTTGTGCAAGACATTTTGATATAACCATTTGCAAAGATGAAGAAACTAACAATCAGCAATGATCAGACTAATAAGAACAATCACTCAAAAATCATCACAATCTTGAATCATTATCACATCAAAGCAATGAGAGCATAAGACAAAGAATTTGTCAAGTGGAAAACCCTCCTGGGGTAGAAAAACCACTCCTAAACTACCTCACCAGCTTAACTTCAAAAACCACTACTTACAATGCCTTACTGCAAACTTCAGAGCACCCACTCTGGGAGCACCAACCCCTTCTACAAAATTAGAATAATAATAATAATATATCAAAGGATTTCACTATTTCATTTTAGCTCACATATTCCTCTCATTCTAATCTATTTAATATCTCTAAGATTCAACTTGAATCAACAAAATACCAGACACATTAGATTTGTATTTTCTACATCATATTTTCAAAGTTTCATTACAAAGCTTTTTCATTCTAAATCTTTTCAAAATTGCTCACCCACAATAGTGATTAATCGTTGTTTTTATATCTTTTACAAAATACACAAAATATGTTCATTACCTTCACTGTAGGTTTCAGATAAGACAGAATGTCATGACAATTTTGTTCTTAGAACTATGAATACAACAAAATCTGCACAAGTAATATCATCTATTACAAGAATACAAAATGTATGCACCATAAAAAAATGCTTATCTATTTTTTTTCAAAATGTATATCTTCTTCTCATTTAACCTTCAACTAAGGTTTTTGATAAGACAAAAACCTTGACTATTATTTTTTGGGAATACCATAATACAATGATGTATGCACCATGAGAATCATTTTTCAACTGACATCTCGAAGGGACTTGATAGACCTTAATACCCTTATTCATTTTTTTGCAAAAGAACCTCCAATAAAATTAATGACAAGTGGAGGAAAAATCAGAGAGAGCAACTGTATTCATCACATACGATTTTATAGCTTATATAAATAAGAGTATATCACTACTAAAACCTGTCGAGTATATGTAACCAATTTCCCACACCATCATGAATCCAATACACAAAATAAACAACTCTTTTTGAATCCTGATAATGAAGAAAAAAGTAACCGACTTCAATGCATGCTTTTCTGACACAAGATTTTGAAGAATCCACTTATGTCTTTTCCGATTCGAGCAAAAAGACCAGTAACTAACTTTTGTTAAATATAAACACCAAATGATGGAAATGATACCTGAACAAGCACGACTCTAAAGAGAAAATAAATTTCCCTTTGAAGACATTCATCAATGAGAGGTAGGAATACCTAATATTATGAATGAAACTAAAAATAGAGCATGATAATCTATTGTGAGGAAATTTACCAACCCATTTGAGTAACGCCATCGAATCTCCTTCCAGATTCAAGCTCTCACCAAATGTGAAACAAAAAACCAAGTCACCAACCACGGCATAGCTCTTATAGGGAGCTTAAACTTCTAACTTTTGAGTTGCAGCAAGTAATTATCACAACAAGAGTAGTTACACATTATTCATGGTGATGGTTAGGGTTCTAAACCCTAGCAAAGTTAAAACCAAATGATTTCGCCCTAAACTTTCTTCATGACTTTTGATGCCTTTTCAAAACAAGATAAAACTTGAAGTCTAAAAGGATAAACATTGTAATGAGTTTAAGTTTGTTGCCAATAATCACCTTGGAGGCCAACACAAAGATGATTTAATCATCATGGAGGCCGACACAATAATCACCACGTTTTTTGCTTCCTGAGAGTCAATCCAACATAATCATATAATAACCTTTATTCCATGTCTATAAATTTCAAAATGCAGACAAGGATAATGAGAAAGGAAGGTTTTCGATGCATATTTCAATATGACTTTAATCAAATTCATTCACCAATGCAATAAGGCCCGATACCTTTGCAAGTTATCCTTTTAAAAGTAACGCCCAAAACAACATTACCTTTATGATGTAGATGATCACACCTTCTTTACCAATGACACATGAATTCAATATGACTTTTCATAATGCCTTGGAGCCATAGACAAATTTCATATGTCAACTATATCAAAAATATCATCAAATAAATAACAATGCCTGAACCTAAAAAGTATTCAATGCTCCCAGGTAATGTGAGTTAATAGAATGTAACAAGATGGATTTAGAGGCTTTAAAGAAACATGAGAATGTTGATCAAACTGAGATACTACAAGAGCATACAAAATAGTGTCAAGATGTCCAGGTAACCAAGTAGATCCACAGTGAAGTTGAATACCTTTCAAGTACAAGCTGCTAAATGTATAAATACAAGTATACTTGAAAAAGAATCTGCCAGATTGAATGACACAAAGACTTGTAAATATGCTGAATATACTTGTGGAATACAATAAAGAAGGGCCAACCTGTCAAACTAAATATTTTGAACCTGTTGCATGATCATCTTGAATGACCTGTAATAATGCTTTATCACACTATCAGTAACCATAACCATCTTAAAATATATTTCATTCATAAATCTGAACCAGAAGTCACATGAGCAATATCACATTGAATATCAACATGAAAAACTTGAATCATCATGAAAATCCTAAATCACCATAAACATGAATACCAATCCAACCCTATAATCACTTAAGCATAATAGGCAACAATAATTCAAAGCAAGTATATGAGGTTATGTCAACCAATCTGAGATACCATCAACCTAAACCTACACCTGTAACTTCCATAGCACCATTTGTGTCATTGCCATCAAGGAAAAACAACTGAGGGGTGAGAACAACAAATAAAACAATACCATGCAGAGAAATAATGATAGATTTTCTCTTGTATTTGACTTTTTTGAGTTTTTGATGTGCAAATTTTGAAACCTTATTTTTAGGCTGCAACTCCAAACTGGAGAAGTGAAAGGTCAATACCAAAAAGGAAGAGTTTGGAGGAGCCAAAACCAATAGCGGGGGGAAAGTTGTGGATTTGCATTAAATGGGTCAAGCCCCTATAGGAGGTCGTTGCCCTTCCAAAAGGACCGTAGTTAAGGAAAGGGAAAATAGTATAAGTATATAAAAATAGGAGAATTTTGTTTATATAGTTTTTGTAAGTTGTACAATGTCACTGAGACATTGAATGTAACCAATGAGATTTTGATTTTCCAATGAGGCTTAATGAAGTAAATTTTTAGAGTGGTTTATTCTCCACTCATAAATACTATGTTGTGGCTCCTCTTGATTTGTAATTTGTTTTTGTTTGTGTCTGATCAATCATATTTGTTCAAGCATTTTAGTCTTCATTTCATGGTGTTTTTTAACATTTGAATATCTATGATACTTGAAGTTTATATGTATAAATTTGTGAGGATTAATTAAGTTAGATTTGATTTGCAATGACTAAATATATGACTAAAGTAATGACTAAATTAATTACTAAATACATGACTAAATTAATGACTAAATAAATGATTAAATAAATGACTAAATATATGACTAATTAATGATTAAATATATGACTAAATATATGACTATCATGACTAAATAAATGATCAACTAACAACAATCAATGACTAAATTAATGACTAATTATATGACTAAAAAAATCACTACCATGACTAAATAAATGACTAAATTAACGACTAAATCAATGATCAAATCAATGAATAAATAAATGACTAAAATAGTTTAGTCATAAATTTAGTGGTGTTATAAATGACTACAAATAAACCACTAAAATAGTCACATGACTAAAATTAATGACTAAATAAATGACTAAATAAATGACTAAATCAATGACCAAATCAATGACCAAATTAATGACTAAAATAAATGACTAAAATTGTTTAGTCATAAATTTAGTGGTGCTATAAATGACTACAAATAAACCACTAATAGTCACGTGACTAAAGTTAGTCATTTATATGCAATTTTTAGTAGTTTATTTAGTCATTTATTGCTGTTTATGTACTAGTGTTCTACTTACAAAATTCCTTTTATTCTTCTCAAATTTACACTCTACAACCTTGTGAACATACTTATTAAAAATGAAATAATAACCAAAGAATGCATGATTGAAACTAGTTTTGGAGACATTCCTTAAATGGTGAGATCTTCCATGAGGTTTGATATCAACTTCTGGATTTTTAGATATTTCTTTTTCCAACTCCTTTTTGAGTAAAAGGATTTCTTTCTCAAGCTTTGTACATTCTTTTATCTTTGCTTCAATCAAGGCCTTTTGTCTTTGGTTCTCTTTCCTTGCACATTCTAGGTCTTTACGAGCAGAAAAAAGTTTGCCTTCAAAATCAACTTCACCTTCTTCTTCATCTACAGTTTTGCTTGAACTTCCAAAGATCGCAATGGCTATGAATAGGGATTCTTCTCCATCATCATATGATGTACAATGATCTTCTTCATTTGAGGAGAATTTATCCTCTTTGGAAAGAAGAAGATTCTCAAAATTGTTTCTTTTGAAACCCTTGCTACTACTTTCATTTTCTCCAAAAGAAAATTTAGATGCATAATGACCAATTCTTCCATAATTAAAATATTTGAAAGGAATTTTACCTTTGTACTTACCTGATCCATTTTTTAGCTTCCTCACAAATTTTTTGTCTTCTTCCTCAGAATCATTGTGTGAACCAGATGCTTCTTCTTCCTTCACAACTTCGAATACAACTTTCTTTTGTGTGTACCTTTGAAACATAAAAATGTGGTGAACCTAAACTTAATGTCTAAATATTAAGGTCAAATGTGGGCCATCATTTCTATTTTTATTAAGATGCACATCAACAAGGTGCATAGATTGACTTACAACCTCCTAGGTGAGTCAATCAAACCTAGATCTACATATATTTGAGGATAGAAATGATTTGGAAATGATTTAAAATGATTGACCTAATTAGACTAAATGACCTAATATGATAAATACAATTTCCTAAAGATAAATAGATGGAAATAGAACTCTACAAGTGGATCTATAAAATGCAGATTGATGTGTACCTATCTCCAAAATTTGGATTTGAGTGTTGTAGTAGGACTGGGTCACCCTTAGGTGACTGGGTCTTTGTTAGGGTGTCTTTCTCAATTTTTAGGGTCCTCTGGTCCTAGATCTGAGCTTTTGTTTTTCACTTGTCCCACTGTTAGAATGTCATAAGTAAATTATGTAATGGATTTTTAATCTCTTGAAAAATTTGATGATAATAAATACAACAATGCAAAATAGATCTTAAAACTTTCAATCCTTTCCAAACCTGCAACCTGCACATTCACAAAGAGAGAAGATTTTGTGCCATATAGGTTCTTGTCTTAGTCAAACCCCGTGTAAGTGTTTCCACTTCCACAATGGAAATTTCAATGATAAACTAATAGTGGAAAGGAAAGAAATGATGAATGAACAAAATGGTACAACTCACTAACCTTCAATGGCTTCCTTAAAGGACTGAAGACATACACATCACTTCAAGAATTTGGATTTTGCTTGATATATTTGCTTGAATGTTGAATGTGTTAAACTCCGATAATGCTTCTCTTGAATTTCTCAATAATTCTCTTCAAGTAAATCAATCCAGTCTATAAAAAAAAATCCAACAAAACATGAACATGAACACACATAGAATTTTACATGATGTTGGATCTTGAATTGCTGCAATAAACTCTGATAATGCTTCTCTTGACTTGCTCAATAATGCTCTTGACAATAGTATTTTCTCTTGAATGTGTGTTAATGTTACTTAGATTTCAAATGATCAAAAGACTAGGTATTTATGGGTGTTTACCCAATTTCCCGAAAATTAGATTCTAAAATCCAACACTTCATATTTGAATTTTGGATATTAAAATACCACCAAAATATATTCAAATTTAGATCTTGGCTAAGAAGGGGGGCCACTGGGTCCTAGCCCAAAATTCTAGGACACTCAAAGTCAGTGACAATTTAATGATTTAATGCAATTGTTCAATGCTTTTCCTCCTTTGGAAAATGTTAAAAATTAGGCTTTGGAATGCATAGTTTGGAAAATTGGAAGCTTAATTAGGTCCAATAATTTAGGGGGGCCAAAACATAATGTGAAATTGTTAAGGTATACTATTTTCTACACTACATTTAGCCCCCACTTTAGTGAGAGTATGAACTTACACCCAAACTCACACTAAAGTAGAAAAATATGCCAAGAGGGGTTCAAATGCACAAATGTTGAAGGAATGGAATGACTAAGGATCAAGGAGGGTGATCAAGACCCAAGGATCTAAGATCTCATAGAAAACCAACATAAACACAATGGAACATAGACATGTTTGACATGAAACAAGATAACATACACCAACATACATACCAACATGAAATGCAAAAGAGGGTATGGACTAACAATTTGTATTATGCTAGGACCCATACAAAAGGCATTCATGACTCAAACAATAGAAAAGTCTGATATTTTCTAGGTGAATCATAAACTGGAAGGCACATGGGCTAGTGGAGTCTAATATCCACTAGGTGAGCCCCCAAGGCAAGATGGGATACACACTAGGTCTACAAGGTGTGCCCATAATGGTGGAAAATTGGAAAACACACACTAGGTCTACAAGGTGTGCCCAACCATATCAAGAGTTATACTCCTTGATAACTTTGATAAGGTGCCATAAAATGCAATGCTAATGCTACACTAAATTCAACTCCTATGAGCAAAGTGAAGCAAAACAATGTCAATGTAATAATGCCAATGTCAACACACCTCTAAGTCCATCCTCCATGGACAAAGTAAAGAAAAATAATGCCAATGTATTCCCTCACCTTAAAGAAATTGTGAAACACCATGCTATGAGAAATTACTTTAAAGTAAAAAAATAATAAATGCCATGCAAGAAAATATCACAAGATCTTATTTGGAAATCCCTTAGATGCCAATGATATGGTTCCAAATAAATCTACACAATGATAAGGGGTTTCTCCCAAAATGTAATGTGATAAACAACATAAGAAGGTATACTAAGGGATCCATAGATTTGGGGTTAGTATGCATCTTTGTTACAGTGATATAATAGGGCTTATAACTAACATCATTCTCCAAATACTTGTGGAACAACAAACAAAAAGGAGAAATGATACATAGAGAGAGAAAACAAAAAAGCCTTTTGGGTCAATATGGAAGATACCTATATGTCTCAATGCTTTGCATTATCCCCAAAAGGAAAATACAAGACAAAGAAAAGGTAAAATTTATGGCATATAGAAGAATTGAGATACAAATTGAATAATATCATGATAGGTTTGTTTCCCTTGTATCCTTGTGCCAATGAAGCAACAAGGGTCATCCAAAGAAAAGTCACAAACATAAAGACATTCCAAGCAACACAATACGAAAGATCACATTACATGCAAGCAAACACAAAGAACACATGAAACAAACATAGAGTATGTTGCATGTGACCCAACCTAAAGCAGGTTGTTTGCATCCCAATCATCCTCATCATATTATGAAGACAAACAACTAGCTAAAGGGACTACAATGAGTGTTGTGCTAGGAGTATCTCCCAGTGCAACATGTGGTGGGTCACTCTCATCAAGAGGATCATCACATTTCCCCCCATCTAAATCCATCTACTTTGAAAATAAAACATTAAGCTCATTATGCACTTCCTCATCAATTTTATCCATCTCATTGTCATCATCCAAATTAATCATAATGGGAGGTTTTATGACAATTGAATTTGAATTTTCTTGTTTGATTTCTTTTTTTGGTTCCATTTCTTGTTTTGGTGAAAGTAGGCTTTCTTCTTGAGTTTTTTCCATGGATGATTTATTCTTTTCTTCCAATTGACGAGAAATAGCATGATGTTTGTGCCTACACTCTTTAGCATTTTTATTTCTTATTGTATGGTTTTCAAGTTGTGATTGTATAGGAGAAGGTTTATCAACCATGGGTTTCTTTTCTTCCCTTAAGCGAGGAAATTAAGGAATTGTCGAGGGTTGGGAAACCATTGTCTCTTTAATTCTATATACTTGTTTTATCTTTGGATACACAAAAGGAATTAATTTATTATCTCTTGGTATTTTATAAGAGATGAGTGGAGGAACTGCATTGTACTTATCTTGGTTACTTGGAAGGGTTTTTGGCTCAATCATAGGTTCATCAATGTTGGGTTGGGGAGAAGGAGCAACCATGGACCCATCACCTTGAAGAACATTTCTAAGAGATATTTTTGCTATGTGTTTCGCCTTAAATTTTTGATATGACTTGAAAAAGAAATTTTTGTGAGGATTTATAGGTTCCATAGGCTAAGGCCAAAATAAATCCAATGAAAAATTCTCGTGGGAAGACAAAGGATTAAACCCACTATGGTGCATTATAAATATCGTGTTTCCAAAGGGAAACTTTATGCACTTGTGAATAGCCGATGGAACAAAATTCATGGAATGTAGCCACAAATAGCTTATCTTCACACGAAATTGGTCTGAAGACAAGATGATGGAGAATGATACATCTAATTGTTTAGGTCCAAATTTGAGAGGAAGAGTGATGAAACCTATTATCGAGCAAGTAAAACCATCATGATTTTTTATCCATGCTTTCAATTGTTCATAGGTATCTTGATAAAGCTCTTGAACAAATAATAATTCTTTGATGATCACATTCTCTGCACATGTAGGTTCAATAAGTATTCCTTGTGCAGGTTTGTTATTAATAGAACTAGCAATGTAGAGAGGACTATCAAGTGCATGTCTAAGTGCATCATCATTAGTGAAAGCAATGTTGGGTAGTATGGTATTTTTTCCCCTACAAGGTTGCACAACAACAAAACCAACCATTTTTTGTAGACCATCTTCATTACTATTGTAATCGTTATTTATGTTGTTTGTTGTATCAATATTCATCTCATCATGTCAAGATCACATGATCTATCATGAAGATCATTTGAATTTAAAACTTACTTTATTTAATTTTTGTTTTCTTTTTAATAATAATTGTGTAGATCATTGGAATTTGAAACTTATTTAATTTAATTTTTAATAATAAGCTATATATATAATAATATCCTTATTATATTATTATTATATATATAAATATAAATTATGATATTTATCATTATCAAACATTTGAAAATAAAATCTTTTATTTTCCCAATTAAATTAATTTTTGCAAACAAAACAACCATAATACAATTATTATTTAAATCATAATGCACAATAGGCAATGACATATTCATGCATGACATAATTTCATTCACAATGCAAGATAAATGCAACTACATGAGTGTGTGCGTAGGATTTCCATCATGCCAACTCTACCTCAACCCTGTCTAGGTCATCTCTACCTCAACCATGTTCTTGCCTTCAACCTGTTCCTACTCTCATTTGCACTTAATAGCTCGTCAATAGGTTAGCTCATAAAACTATAATCAATAATTAAAATATTTATATCATAATAATTCATCATTATTTTAATCACAATTAAAAGCATTTTAAAGATATCATCTAATTTATCATTCATGAGAACACATTAATTTGTGCTTCAAACACATTATCCAATGGTCTCATCATGTTCCATTTATTATGAAATAAATTTTATGCAAGAAAAAATTGATATGTGACAAACCTCTAAAGAACAACTTGATTCAAAAACAAACTTGATTTTCAATTGCAAGTAAACTTGCAATTCAAATATCTCAAATCCCACAAAATAGGTAATTAAATAACTGGATAATTTTAAAAATTATCTAATGAAGCACACCAAAATTAGCTATCCTAATTAGGACATCAAATATCACTTGATCTTGCCACTTGGTGACTAATATATCATTTCTTTTTGCAGGTTCAATGTACCCACACTTGCTCTCATAATGGATAAAACTAGGGACATATTTCACATCAATTGCACAAACATGTAAGTGTAAAGTTGGTATGGATACTAAACTCAATTTATTTTGTTGATCATACTTATCTTTTAGTCACAATTTCAACGTTTCAATTTTATTTTATTTTCTCCTCAATTTGTGGGCACTACTTTATAGTACACACATTTCAATAAGGATATATTATTGCTATTTGTATTCTTAGTTTATGTGCAATTTTCACAAGTTTGTGATTTTCCTTAATTAGCACTATATTCCCAATGGATGCTTGTTGCATATTAGATCAAATGGAGAATGCCCTTGTTCTAGTGACTCAGATTTCATAAAGTGTATACCATGTTATAAATATCTATTTTATTTTTAATTTGGCATGCTTGTTCTTATAGATTTGCACATACACTAAAGTGGTGAAAATGTAAAGGATATCTTGCATCAAAGAGAGTATCTTGCATCTATAGTTAGAACATTAATCATGGTCTCTAATCTAAAATCAGTCTAAGTTTATTAAGTCTTAGATGCATCAACATACAACATAGATCTATTTTATGTGTTTTTAAATTTGTTGCATTAATCATGAGGTGATATTACTATCAAGGAAGTCAAAGGTATTCCAGTGCATATAATACACCCCTAAAGGTGATTTTTTTTGGCAAACTGCTACTAGTGGGGGTAGATCCCATTTTATTAAATCTCAAAAAAGTTACATTTGGCCTAGCCATAGAGAAAAAAGAGCAGAATTTTGATGCCAATTTTGATGCCCTCTATCACTCATGGGATCTCTCAATATGTGTAGGTAATAACAAATCTTGATATTGTACACACAATATATTTGTAGTCAGCCACCAATATTTCTTCCATCACTTCCCATATTGAGGCCTTATTCGACTAGATTGAGGTGACAGATTGATCAATTTCCCATTTGGACAATAGATCAGCAGTTGCATTTACTTCTCGAAATATGTGAGTGGTTGTATAACTTGTAATACCCTCTATTAAATTCCTTACTCGTTTGATCCACATTTTAAACTTCATGCTTGGTGCATGGCCCGAAGAGACAACGTTGATGATTAATGTAAAGTCACCTTTAATATCAAGTTGATCCAACCTCATTTCTCTACATTTTTTTATTCTCGCTGGTAAGGTTGTGAACTCAGCATCATTGTTAGTTCCTTGAGGAAATTTGATCAAAGTTTCCCATACCAAGAAACCACAACAATCCTAAATGATGTATAACTTTGAACTCCCTTGAATATTTCAGGCTATGCCATTGAAGTTTAGCTTCATTATGCTCGATGGCGGGAGAATCCATTTAGTCGAGGACCTATCCTTCTTAATTTTGACCACCTCACCTTTGGGTGAAATCAAGTGGCACTAGTTGCACATCATTTGTTCATCCCATAAACAAACAAAAATGCATCTTTTATTCTATACTCGCATGTTTTGATATTTGGTTATCCCCACATCAATGTTTATCAAGACTGAATCACATGTTGATGGAGTTTTTTTAAATATTTGTGCATTTTGTTCCCTCCAAATGTACCAAATTATCATGATTGGCATGGCTTTGTAAAGGCTAACCCACAAGGACCCCTTGTACAGGATATTCCAACTCACAAAGATGTCCCTAATGTTGTTGGGAAGTGGGCCTTTCCAGCCCAACATGTTTTAGAATTTAGACCAACATTCTTGGGAAAATTCACATTTGACAAACAAATGATCATTGGTTTCCTCACTAGCATTACATACTAGGTATAAAAAAGGGCTAGTGAACCCCAGTCACATTAATCTTTCTCCAATTAAAACTCTCTTGTGCAATGTTGTCCAAGTGAAAGCACCTACTTTCGACAATATATTGTTGTCCCAGCACATGTCAGTAGGCCACGAGCAAGTGTCCTGGTCACAAATGGCTACCTTATAGCCTAATCTTGCCGATTATTCCCCAGTCTTGGTGACACACCAAAAGATTTCATCTTCACCATTCTCTAATAGGATAGTCTGCTTGTTAAGTTTAGCCATTAACATATTCTTTTTCTCCAAGTCTAACATTTCAAAATCCTTCCAATCAAATGTCCAAATGTTATCTACCAATCAGATGTTCATGTGATCACAAAGTCTTTGAGCATAAACGACCTCAATGAGGTCCTAAAGGTGATTTTTAACACTAATAGTTTTCCAAACATAAATACAAATGCATATAATAAATTGTGTAGATCCCAGAGGGAAAAAATTACTAGTGGATAAAACTATGTGGGAATAAAGTGTCTAAGGACATAATGGTGGGTGAAGCCTAGTCTTAGCCATAAAAATCTAAGAATCCATTTGTCATAATCCCTTGATTATTGATCTAGTTCTAATTTGTAGTTTCTATTTTTTGTCATATTATCTGAACTAGTCAAAATAAGCAAAGTGAACATATCACCATGTTACACCCCATCTCTTAGTTACCGATTTACTTTTACCTTGTAATTAAATATGATGATAAATGTTTATCAAAACTTTAATATGTTCAATAGGAGAATAAAATACTAAAATATGCATTAAGATATTATTAATTTTGAAGGAATGATTATGTTTTATTTACTGATGGAAATTGCGATGAATGTATATGAATTACAATATGATTAATTTAATGCTTCGATGATGGTAATGGATTTTATGTGAATGACTAACTACCTTTGTGATGTACTAAGTTTAATGCAGGATCAGGTTTAAGCTTTAGGTATGAGATCAGGGGGAGTATCACTCAGGAGAGGAGCTTGGTTTGGTAACCCTTAATGTGCCTATTTGAGCTATCACACACTCACAACCTAGTATTGGTCAAGTTGAGTTGAGTTAGTTTGGATTCGGTAAGTAAACCCTTGGTCATAGTCCTGGCTTATTGGAATAATGGGGTGGTCGTTCTTGATTGCTATGGTTATTTCTTTGGATTGAATCTTTGTATAGATCATAATTGATATGTGAATACATTAAATGTATACAGGTGTATATGTATATATATATATACGATAGTCTATGCATATGAGCATAAGTGTGTGTGTGTATATAAGTAGGAATACTTACGAGTACACATACATGATAAATCAATTATATATATATACTTAATGAATATGTCTATCGATGAAAATATGTATGTATCAATGTTAAATAAAAGTTAGTAAAATATGATATGTATATATATACATATATATATATATATATAAATATTTATATATATTTGAAGATGTATGTATCGATAGTGTACATATGTATAGTCATATATAATAGCATACATAAATATATATACTTGGTTATATATATTTGAATGGTGAATAATGATTTGATCAACATAAATAAATGTATATATATATAATATTCATCGAGCGAGAAATGCCCTGGAGCGGGCATTTTGAAATATTTTGAGGGAATCGATGTTGTGGAATCTGAGGATGATGGCGATCCTAATCAAGGGTTGTTCATTGCTTGGCGCTTTGGGAAATGGTATGTTACCCTTTCGTTGGTTACCTATGGGAGTTCTCTGCATTTTGTTTTGGGTTCTTATGGCTCTGATGCTAGTGTCGGGGTTCATTGTTTATCTTGTTCTATGGGGGGTATGGTTTCTCCCTTCAATTTTTTCATGGATGGGGTTGATGGATTTGAGGACGAGGATGAAGGATCAAATGATGATATGGATGGAGCTTGGTTGGGTTCTATCATTGTTGATATTGGAGGTTGGCTGCTTCCTGCTCGACCTGGTTTTGATGATGGTCATCTTGTCATTCCCTCTATTGAACGGTTTGACTATGGCTGGAGTGGGGCATCTTCTTGGGCTCCTTTTGTGGCTTTGGGAACGAGAGTTGGTCTAATTTTTCTAAGCTCTTTGATGGTGGTGGCTTTGTTGGTTCTGTCTCAGATAGAGTTATTGTCACCTTCTGGCTAGGTGTGGGCCTTACGTTAGATCTCTTCCTTTTGGGTGTTTGGGAGGTGTTTTGGATTTCCTCATGCTCCACCTATGTTGGTTTGGTCATTGTTGTTCCTTGTGTTGTTTCGGTTCTTCCTGCCCTACCTCATTCTCTTGCTCGAGTCTATAGGGGTGGTGTCCCTATGGGTTTGGGGAAAGTTTTGGACATGTCCTTATTGTCCTATTATGGTGTGAGCCTAGGGCCTGCTGGCTTGGGGTTAGCTGCTCCTGTTGTGTTTATTCAAGGTGCTTCTTCCCACCCTACCTTTCTTCTTCATTGCTTTGACCCCGAGTCTTGGGGGGGGATGTTGGGTGTTTTGGGTTGTTAGTAGGGTTTTGGGGGTCAGTTCCTCTGTTGTCATGCTCTATGGTGTTGAGCCAGTTTTGTGGGTTCTAGTTGGCTATGGGAAGTGCTACTCATTGGTGGTTACTTCTTTTTTTCGAGTTTGGAGGTTTCTATGACCTTGCATGGTATGGTTAGCTACAGATTTTTCTACTGCAAAGTGTTGGTTTTTCTATTTTTCTTTTTCAGGTTGGTGCAGTATAGGGTGCTTGGCTTGGGCTTGGTTCATACTAAACCTTTGTTAAGTTTTTTGGTGAAAGCCCATCTTTTTTGGGTTGGTCTTATGAAGGATTCCCTTCTTTCCTTATTGGTTAGTTTGTGCAAGGGTGTGGACTAGTTCTGTGCCAAGGCTTGTGCTTGGTTGGTGATTGCTTCTGTGATGAATGTCATTCTCAAGTGGATGGTTTTGGGTTCTTGGTTGGTTGGTGGCCCCTTGTGGTGGTTGGCGCTTGATCTAAGGAAGGAGTTGTTGGATTTAAGGTGGCTTAGGTTGATTATGTTGGCTAGGAGGTTGGTGTTATCCTTCCTTTTGTTTTCATCCTTCTGGATGCCAAAGGAGGAGGTGTTTGAATTTTCTATTGGAGTTATTGCTTGCTACCATGTTCTACTATCACTGTATTCTATTGAGGTGAATATTTCTCCTATTAAGTTGGAGCCCTCTCCTATTGAGCTGGAGCTGGTGGTTGTAGAAGTGGTGGGAAGTGCTTCTCTCTTCAGCTAGTTCCTATCGAGGTGGAATGTGCTTGCTCTGGAGGGAAGTTTCTCTGGTAGTTTTGGTCCCCACTTCTTCCTCTCCTATGGAGGGGAGCACTATCCTTTAATTTCAAGGTGGTGTTGGGGTTGGTGTCTGGTTGGATGACACAGTTTGAAGAACGTTTCTCTGTTGCTACTTGGGTTTTTAACCCCTCATATGGTGGGTATCTGGTGGGCTCAATTTTACCAAAATTGAGCAGGATGTATGTTGTAGGTGGTTTGTTGCCTGACTATTCCTGATGGTTTTTTTGGGCCTCGATCTTTTGGTGGGAATATGTAAGGCTCAGTTTTTTCTATTCTAAGTGAAAGGTCTGTTGTAGTTCAGCTATTGTAGGTGGTTTGTGGCCTGGTTGTTTCAGGCAATCTCTATGGATTGTTGTGTTATGGGTTGTTTCCTGGCTCATAGCTTTGTTAGTTGTTGACTTTGGACTATTGTTGGTCCTGTGTGTTTTGTCACTCCTAGTTGTCTGGTGACCAGGTGTTGTTTGTCCTTTGTTGTGTTTCCATAGTTCATCCGATAGTGATGTTCTATTTCATTTAGTCATGTCCCTTTTTAGCTTTGTTTAAGGTTCTTACTCCTTTCAAAACCTTGCTTATTCTATTTGGCCCCTGTGGCTCGTTGTGTAAAGGGTACAGTGCCTTGTAAATGTTGCTTATCTTATAGAAAAACAAAGGAGGTTATATTATATATACATATTAATAAAATATATATCGATTGGAAACTGATGCATCTTGCTAATCATGTGAATATTATTATATGTATATATATATCCCTTATGATATATATCTTATAAGGGATATATATATATATATATATATAATGTACACATCATATATATTGTGATTTATATTATAAGTATTTTAAAATAAACTTGACACCTTATTATAGTGTTTCCTCAAATGTTATAGAGGTGCAAATTATGAGGAAATATCTATAAAGTAAACTATGGCATGAAAGTGATTCCCTTGTTAAGAGCATGCATGAATAAGAGTTTAAATACAAGGCATTATGAGTATATTACAAAGTGTTGTCATGGATAGAAATGACTAAATTAATGCTTGGCATATAGGGGAATATAAAGTGCCTAAGTGAAACTGTTGTTAACACATTTAAATACAGATGAATTACGAAGTGAGCGCATATAATGAATAGCATTGGAAGTGTTAATGTGGCCCTATGGCTGTGCATAGCATCATTAGACCAAGTCAACAAAGTCAAGGGGGATGTAGGAATGAAAGGCTACTATGTAAACATTACAACAAAAAGTAAATCGGCACTAGTAGAAAAACAACAATAAATGACTAAAAAACTACTAATAATTGGTCACATGACCATTAGTAGTTTATTTCCAATCATTTATAATGCAATCAAATTTATGACTAAACCATTTTTAGTCATTTATTGGTTGTTTTGATTGATCAATTTGGTAGTATATTTAGTCATTAATTTAGTCATTGATTGTTATTAACTGGTCATTTATTTAGTCATGGTAGTCATTTATTTAGTCATTGTAATCATTAATTGGTCATTTATTTAGTCATGGTAGTCATTTATTTAGTCATTGTAATCATTAATTGGTCATTTATTTAGTCATGGTAGTCATTTATTTAGTCATTATAATCATTAATTTCATCCATTGGTAGTATATTTAATCATTTTTATTAACTAATTTTTGTCCATTGGTAGTATATTTAGTCATTTTGTTCACTCATGAGAGGTAAAAATGAGTATGTTGTTGAATGAATGTTTTCTTTTTTTCCTCTTCCACTATTGTTGATCTCTCTTTGTTCTCGCAATTTTCCCCTACATAAATCAACCAAACTTAGTATGCAAACAAAGAAAAAAAATAACTTTAGAAACTTTCCTAAATGCCTATTAGACGGGCATAGGTCTTTTTGATGACTAGATGACTATGGAGAGGAAGGAATGCACTAACAAGGACATACAGAATGTGGATATGGGTGTTGGGCTGAGCATGCGTACTTGGAGTAGAGCCAAGAAATGCATTTCTGGTTGTATGCATGATGTGGAGGTGTAGCGAAGATTTTTCACTTCTTGCACCTAAAGGGAAAGGGACACAAATCCACACTTCATTCAAGAACAAACTCTTGAGATTCCAATGCAATAGAGATTTAAATATGTCAAAGGAGATTTTTCCTTAGGCTAGAAGTTGATAAAGAAGATAAAATATGGATGCAAAACTAAAGAAATGTAAAGTGTTTGAAAACACACTGTGGTATGCAAACATATGCTAAATGACCTAGGAATGACTATGAAACAAAACAAAAAATTGTAGAACTGAAGATGTGCACCTGGAAATGTTGTTGATTCTAGAATTTTGGCGTACTAGGACACTTACGCCATTATGGACTACTTAGTCCCAGATCTTAGAAAACTACATCGAAGCCCGTTTCAGCCAAATGGGTATCCAAATCTACAAAAAACTCTAGAAAACATGTGCAGGGGGACTAATTCACCACTAATGGTGACTTAGTCCACTTTGACTTCTCTAAAAATTTGAAAGTGGAAACGAAAGCTCTCGGCTTGCACCTTCTATTCCTCCAGGTATCCGGATCTAAAACTATGATTTTTGTCACTATAAGAGACTTTTAGTGGATTTTTTTCCCTAGCCAACAAGGAGATGTCTTCATAAAACTTTCAACCTATTCTTCAATGATCTCCAAACCTTTAAGGTACCTAAATCTTCAAACACACAAGGAGAGAAAGAGAAATGTTGAATGTTAGGGCATGGGGGTTTACCTTGGTCAAACCCCTTTTAAGTAATTAAAACAAAATGAAGAAATAAGAGGAAGCATGCACATAAAATGAAGGGATTAGAAACTCACCATGATGATAGATCTTGAATTTTTGCAGCAATGGTTGAAGAATCTTCCCTTGAATGCTTCTTGATGACTTAGAATGCCAAAACCCTAGCTTGCTCGAGAAGAATGATGAATGATGAATGAAGAGAGAAGAAGGTAGAAGGATATGAAGAAGGTAGAAGATCCCAAAATGAGTGGAAAATCACATATTTATACACAATTATGCCCTAATTCCTGAAAATACCACATTACAGGTCGACCTTAGGTCTTAGAGAATAAAAACCTACCAGAATTTTGAACTTGTTTTAATTTTTGAGCCGAATGGGAATAAGTTGTCCCAAGTGGCAACTTGGTCCCACTTAGGCATTTTAAGTGGGTTTCGAGGATTAAATAATATTAAATGATGTTTATCGGGTTTATTCTCAAAAAGACACTTCAATAAGGCCTGTAAATGCATAATGGGGCCAATTAAGGCATACAAAAGGTGTAATTATTAATGGAAAGCCTAGAAAAGTGTGAGAGTTTGTTACAACTCCTTACAACACTTTGAAATAAGGCTTGGTAAGTGATAAAAAGAGATTATTTAAGTGAATTGTAATGAAAGGGTCCTAGAAAAGTGTGAAAGTATGTTACAACACTTCACAATGTAATTTTACAAGACACCATAGAATTCTTATTGATTTACAAGGGTCCAAGACCTAATGTGAATGTGTTGGCCACATTACAAAATTAAATCTAGGAAAAACTAGGCCAAAATCCACAAGAAAGACCCAAATGAGCGTGAAAATGTCCAAAGATACATTTTTCTACATTACATTTAGCCCCCACTTTAGTGAGAGAATGAACTTGCTTCAAACTCACACTAAAGTAGCCATTTAGAGGAGGGGTCCAATTGTTCCAATGCAGATGGAAAAGGATGGCAAAGATCAAAGGAGGTAGCACAAGCCACTAGGATCAAGATCCTAAACCATCATAAGTGCAAGAGGACACACACAAGGGTGAATGATTTGCAATAGAACAAGATATGTGATCATGCAATGGAAAAAAGTACAAATGAGAAAAGATACAAAGGTGGATCAAGCTTCAACTGTTTGTCCAACATGTTGTGGATTAGATCTAGGTTGTTTGTCCAAAAATGCATACTCACTCTGAGGCGACGAAACTTTTGACTGTCCGTCGGGTGAGAAATCCAAGAAGGTGAGAAACATACACTCATGGCTGGTATGTACTCACACACACGTAGGTGGCTATGGGGAAATTCATGCCTTAGAATGGGATTTCAACTCAACCATACCAAAGTTACACCTCTTGATAACTTTAATAAGGTGCCACAAAAGAAAATACTTTTGAATGTCATATAAATATTTTGTTAAAGGGGATTTTGCTTTGTTCATGCAAGGTCTCATCTTAAGGAACATCATGTTTAATTTCTCCAAGAGAGGAAATGTGCAAAATGTCTCATCTTGTTTCCAAGAGAGGACAAGTGCAAGGTCTCATCCTGAGCAACAATGTACCTAATGTTTCCAAGAGAGGGAATCGCAAGAAAAAGAAAATCGAATAATGAAATGTGAGTGTCAGTGTATGCCCCCATTTTAAAGTGGTTGCTAACACCATTACTATGAGAAATTTATTTAAAGTAGAAGAAGATATGAGAGCTTATTCGAAAAGCCTTATGCTAAGTCATATGTCTACAAATGAATCAATGTCATGAAAAAGATAGTATGTCACATGCAAGCCAACTTAAGGTATGTCATCCACATCCCAAGCTTGCTCTTATATGTTCATGAAAGGTTAACAACGAGACAAAAGAGATAACAACAAGTAACATACGAGGACAAGGCTATCAAACCCCTTGCCCCCCACTTAGTGCAGGACAAGGATGAGCCAAGATTATTGATGAAATGCATGGTAGAGTGAAAATCAATATTGATTAGAGGAATTAGGGGTCCCCACATAAGGGAGAGCACCAAGCTCCTTAAGATGTTGTATTTTACTACTCAAGGCCTTACATTCATTAGTAGAATGACCATGAACTCTATGATATGCACAAAATGAATCTTTGTAGTAGAATTTATTTCGAGTTCATGGAGAAAGGGATATCAAGTGATCTTGGAGGAGTCTTGACAAGATACCCTCTTGATCAAAGGTAGAAGAGGTTCCTTTATCTTGTGACAAAGAGATCTCTTGCTTAGTACAAGATGTCATACCTACATAAGGCTCTATAGATTGTGAGATTTTTTACTCTTCATTAGAGGAGTGTGTAAAATTCAAATCATTAGTGTTTTATGAGATGACATTGACATTAAGGGAAGATTTCTTTGTGTCTTTCTTTTCAAGTAAAGGATAACACTCAAGACCAGTAGTGTCGATCCGTTCAGGATGCACTACTGTTAAAGTCGTCTAAGAAGGGTGGTTTGGGATGGTGTTGATATTGAGTGAAGACTTGTTTATTTCTATCAAAGTACAATAACCAAGACCATGATTTGTTTCTTGCATGTTGGGTTCGATGGGGACACGAATACCTTGCTCTCAAGCACCACATCCTTTTCCAGTATAGCCAAGTTGTTTCATAAGTTCATAACCTTTTCCATAAAGCTTTTTCATTGCTTTTGTTGAAAGGTATTTCCCTTGGTCTCCTTGGTGTGGGCCAATGTGGTGCTTGGGCTTCGTGACATGATTTAACCACCTCTTGTGGATCTTGTATCTTATATAAATCCAAAGATTGTATCGAGCATTAATAGGTCGATCTTTTGGTGCAATGACAACTATCTTTGCAACAGTTGGTATCATAGTTGAGGTCACAGGTTTGAACCCCCCGCTTGCGTTGGCGGGGATTGTTGCAAGGTGTCTCCCTTGGTCTCCTTGGCATGAGCCAGCGTGACACTTGGGCTTCGTGACATGGTTTAACTACCTCCTGTGGATCTTGGATCTTGTATAAATCCAACAGTTGTATCGAGCATTAACAGGTCGATCTTTTGGTACAATGACAACTGTCTTTGCAACAAATTTTGGATCAGGTGGTTGTTCATGATTAAGTTCATCAAAGTGTGTTGTGTGATCTACTATCTTTTGTTCTAAAGTAGTTGAGATGGATGATTTTGAAGGATCTTTCGAATTTTGCGTTGACATGACTGCTTTTTTGTGTCCAATATTTGAATCATTGTTTATGATCTTGTACTCGCCCATGAATGTTGGTTCAAAATTCAACGATCCCAAATCATCGATTGATATCATTGTGAAGGGTTTAGGACATACAGATGTTTGTTATTTTAGCATGGTTTCTACTTGTGTGGTTGGTGTGAATGTGTTCAAGGGATTGTCTCTATTTTTCTTGAGTTGTAAGATACTATAAGGCTCAAGATTAACCTCAAATGTGTACACTTTTTTGTTGTAGATGTATTTCATTTTACGATGAAGAGTGGAAGGCACCCCATTCATTGCATGAATCCACACTCTGCCTAAGAGAAGATTACATGAGAGTGCACAAGGCATAACATGGATAGGTGTTTCCAATGTGGCCTGTCCAATTGTAAGAGGTAAAGTAATCACACCTATCGATTTCTTTTCGACGTTGTCAAATCCCTTAATAGATAAATAATTAGGTTGAATGTTTGATCTATCAATGTCAAGCCTATCCAGAAGGCTCACACTACACACATTAAGGGAAAAGCTAGTATCTTCAAGAGTTCACATGATCCCTTTTCGTTTGTATTGAGATATTATTAGGAAGGCTTCATTTTGTTTTTGTACCTCCAAAGGAGGGAGCTCACTTTGGTGAAAAACAACATCAACATTGATTCCTTGAGTTATAACTGCTATGTCATTTGGTTGCACATTAGAAAGGATAGGAACTTTTTGTAAAGCATGTTGAATCATGTTGTGATAGTGAGGGGAGGATTGAATAAGGTCCCATAATGATATCTTGGCAGGAGTGTTTCTTAGTTGGTCAAGAAGATCATACTCCTTAGGAGATAATCGAGGAGCACTAAGAAAGATAGGATTAGGCAAAGGTAATGGTGTGGGGGTGGGTTTTTGTGGTTATAGATTATTTCTAGTGTGATATGTATGAGCAACGGTAGTGTAACTCAGTTGCTGCGACACATTATTCTTAGGTGGGTAGAGGATGAGTTCGGGTTTATTTTGAGTTTGAGGTTTGTGGGATGGTGGGTAAAGGATAAGTTGAGGTTGAATTTTATTAACATCCCATAGCGAGTGAGAGGCTAATGTTGGCTCTTTATCTTCATCTAAGGATATGATAGTATTATTGTCATTGTTATCCTTATTGTGTATCATGATATCCTACCTAGGAGGAAGGGTTTCTGGAGAACTAAAAACAAACTGTTCTTGACAATAAAAGGTTGGTTCTTCTAAAATGACCTCATCACAAATAGGGGAATGACCAATGGTTTTCCTTGGTGAAGGGGGACAACTAATTAGATTTGCATGACCTTTATTGATTATGTTTTCTAACTTCAAAGTATCTTCTACACAACTAGGAGAAATACTAGGAGAAGAACAAATGTTATTGTCATGATTTTCTATGTTTGTGTTGTCTTGTTTATCAATGTGTTATCCACTAAGAGAGGTAAGAGGAGAGAAACAACTAGGATTCTCAAAACTCTCATTAATTGGTTCTTCTACCAAAATATCTTCGTCACCAAGAGGAGAGATGTTAGGAGAAGAAAAACTATGATCGTTATGATTATCTAAGGTTTCTTTCACTAGAGTAACCTCTCTCTTAGAAGGGATACTAGGAGAGGGATCAATGATGAATAAAAAGAAAGGGGAAAGGACCTCATATTCATATGCACTTAAACAAAATTTTCTTACAACACACCATAAGATCTAAAAATAGAACAAGAAATATGATAACTATAGATTATTGTAATGAAAACATGATGTAATAATTATTCTACAAATGTGAAATGTAACAATGCTAGAGCAAACACACAAAAGGGAAATGCTTTTTTTTAGATGGTAAGGATGACAATTGATTGATTATGCTATGTAACAATGTGAGAATGCAAATATGAAAATTAACCCATGCATGAAATGAGCTAATTGAAGCTAGATTTGATGAAATGCGTGTTACAGAAACTTGGCCAATTGATATAGATAGGGAAGGGCAGCAAACAAAAGCTTTAAAACATGGTTTTCAGCTCTATAAGAGGTTGTTCCAGGGGCATAAAGGGACTAAGTCGCCCAAGGTGGCGAATGAGTCCCAGTGGTGATTTTTTTTCAGATTTTTTTGATTTTTTTGATTGATTTTTATGCTTTCTGTGTTGTATGATACAAACCTAAGATGAAAATGCGGAATTTTAAAAAAATTTAAAGATTTAAGATGCAAAAATGCAACCTATATGCACTTTCACTAATGCAAAAAATTGAAACCCTAGAATTCAAATTAACAAATGCAAAGTTAATGCAAGTCAAATCTAGGATGAAGAAGGGCTCTAAATCAAAAAGGAAGCTATTCGAAAGGCAGGTTCACCAAAATGTAGAGAAGACTTTTGTCACCTCTTGCACCCCTAGGGTTTTGCACCTAAAGGGAAAGGGACATAGATCCACACTTCATTCAAGAACAAACCCTTGAGATTCCAATGCAATAGAGATTGAAATCTATCAAAGGAGATTGTTCCTAAGGTTGGAAGTTGATAAAGAAGATAAATTGTGGATGGAAAACTAAAGAAATGTAAAGTGTTTGAAAACACACTGTAGTATGCAAATATATGCTAAATGACCTAGGAATGACTATGAAACAAAATAGAAAATTGTAGAACTGAAGATGTGCACCTGGAGATGTGTTGTAGACTGGAAATGTTGTTGATTCTGGAATTTTGGGCTACTGGAACACTTATGCCATTCTGGGCAACTTAGTCCTAGATCTGGAAAACTGCACCGAAGCCCATTTCAGCCAAATGGGTATCCAGATCTACAGAAAACTCTAGAAAACATGTGTAGTGGGACTAATCCGGCACTAATGGAAACTTAGTCCACTCTGACTTCTCTGAAAATCTAAAAGTGGAAATGGAAGCTCTCGGCCTACACTTTTTGTTCCTTCAGGTATCTGGATCTAAAACTGTGATTTCCAGCACTATAAGAGACTTTTAGTGGATATTTTTCCCTAGCCAACAAGGAGATGTCTTAAATAAACTTGCAACCTATTCTTCAATGGTCTCCAAGCCTTCAAGGTACCTAAATCTGCAAACACACAAGGAGAGAAAGAGAAATGTTGAATATTAGGATATGGGGGTTTGCCTTGGTCAAACCCCTTTTAGGTAATTAAACCAAAATGAAGAAATAAGAGGAAGCATGAGCATAAAATGAAGGGATTAGAAACTTTCCATGATGATAGATCTTGAATTTCTACAACAATGGTTGAAGAATCTGCCCTTGAATGCTTCTTGATGACTTAGAATGCCAAAGCCCTAGCTTGCTTGAGAAGAATTATGAATGATGAATGAAGAGAGAAGGTAGAATGAGATGAAGAAGGTATAAGATCCCAAAATGAGTGGAAAACCACATATTTATACACAATTATGCCCTAATTCCTGAAAAATACCACATTACAGGTCGACCTTAGGTCTTAGAGAATAAAAACCTACCAGAATTTTGAACTTGTTTTAATTTTTGAGCCGAATGGGAATAAGTTGTCCCAAGTGGCAACTTGGTCCCACTTAGGCATTTTAAGTGGGTTTCGAGGATTAAATAATATTAAATGATGTTTATCGGGTTTATTCTCAAAAAGACACTTCAATAAGGCCTGTAAATGCATAATGGGGCCAATTAAGGCATACAAAAGGTGTAATTATTAATGGCAAGCCTAGAAAAGTGTGAGAGTTTGTTACAACTCCTTACAACACTTTGAAATAAGGCTTGGTAAGTGATAAAAAGAGATTATTCAAGTGAATTGTAATGAAAGGATCCTAGAAAAGTGTGAAAGTAGGTTACAACACTTCACAACACTTTTACAAGACACCATAGAATTCTTATTGATTTGCAAGCGTCCAAGACCTAATGTGAATGTGTTGGCCACATTACAGCATTAAATATAGGCAAAACTAGGCCAAAATACACAAGAAAGTCCTAAATGAGCATGAAAATGTCCAAAGATACATTTTTCTACATGTTATACGAGGATATCATAGAAATGCATGATAAGCTGGCGACAAAGGATTTGGAAGCGAAAAAGATTCTCAAGGAACTTATCTAATGGTTGTTTTATTTTCTATTTTGTCTATGTTTCTTTTGGTGGTTTCTACTGATGGGTCATTGATGTCTAGGTAATCAGCTTGTTTTTTGTTTTTTGGGGTGGGCAACCTACTTTTCTATCTTTGTTGTTGTGTTGTCTCTTTTTGTTCAGGGTTTCAGGCACCCTTCAAAACCTATTTATCGTTAATCAAAAAATTCCTAAATGCCTCAACTTGTCTTTGAGAAGAGGTAGCAAAAAATATAAATAAGAAAATAAAAAGGAAGCAATAGAATGATCCCCTTTTTATGTGACAATACAAGCCCCCATTCGCTACCTATAGATTGAGATAGTAAATGACCAGTATATAAATGAATATACAAGCTAACAAACAAAAATAATAATTATTATATGATCTATTATTTTTCTTAGAAAATAAATACATAATAAAATAGTAATAAAATAGTAATAAATAAAAAAATGGTTTGGGGAGCCCTCCCAACCCCTAGCCACTATTGGTTTCAGCTCCTCCAAACTCTTCCTTTACTTCTTTCTCATCATCGACTCCTCCAAACTCTTCCTCATTAGTATTCACCTTTCACTTCTCCAATTTGGCGAGCTGCAACCTAGAAATAAGGTTTCGCTGAGGGTTTTAGAGTATGGTTATTAAAATGAAATTACGACCAAGATCCAATAATGAGCACATTTAGGTTTTTACATTATGACATCCTTTTACCTTTATGTTTTTCACCATTTTTTGTTGCTTTCCCTACCACTACTGGTTTTGGCTCCTCCAAACTCTTCCTCACTGGTATTCACCTTTCACTTCTCCAATTTGGCAAGTTGCAGCCTGAAAATAAGGTTTCGATGAGGGTTTTAGAGTATGTTTATTAAAATGAAATTACATACAAGATCCAACAAATAAAAGAAACAATCAATAGAAAAAATTGAACATAAGCTAATGAATATTGGTCAGAAGGAGTTGAGGTTGCAAAACAAACTAAAATAAAATGCAAAGCAAAATGAACTCCCTACTGAGTAATGACTAAGCATCTCACTTGACCCTCTTTCCCTCATGTATCATTTGGGTGGCACAGGTAGTCTCTATGACATGGTGGAAAAGTAGTATCTATGTAGAAATAAAAACACATAAACTCCTACTTTATTTGTGCCAATTTTTGGTATAATCTCGACCCTTGCAAGAACATACCTTCATAGTGAATAGTGCCCAGAATGGAGAAGATCAGAGAAAAAAAGGGAGACCTAGCCACCATGGTCGAGTCCTCTCTATCGCTACAAACTAACCCTACTTTACCTGCCTCCACCACATTTAGTGATTAGGGCAAAGCATGGCAACTCAAGGTTAGTTCTTTTGTAGGACTGGGCGCCAATTTTAGTTTTCAAAATAGACGAAAAAATTATTTTCTTGCTAGGAAACATTCCCGCTAAAGAGATTTTAAAATGGATTCCAAAGTATATAAATTATAATACATAAATCTTGCACAATAAATAACATTATATTATAATATTATATTATATTATATTATATTATAAATTGATTATGTAAAAAGCTTTTTTTTGTCCCTTGTAACAAGTCGACTCAGCCATTTAAATGGAGAGGACCATTATTTGTTGCAAACCTGTAAGTTAGTTTGATGAATCATTGCATGAGGATAGAAGGGTGGAAAAAATATTAACTTGTTTGTAGCCTTCGATTGTTCACAATTTAGCATAAATAGAGGTGATCATTCTACCAATTGCTACACTTTTTCAATCCAATTAACTTGATGTTATTTTGATGTGATTTCTAAGTTAGAGAGTTGAGAGCTTGTGAGTTTGAGAGTTGTTTTACTATTTTGTATTTGTGATTGTTGAGAGAATTAGTGAGAGGATAAAAGAGGGAATTAAGTTGATCTTGGAGGAAGTATCAAGTGAGCTAGAGGAGTTGAGCTAGGAAGGGAGTTTAATCAATTGGAGCTTGAATGGTTTTGAGTATTTTGTGTTGCTTGTACATGCTTGCATGTTTCTTGGTTGTTTATTATGTTGGAGAAACCTATCATATTGGTTTATACTTAAATATAGATGTGTATGTACCATATATATGGGAGTTTGTATGTGAAATGATGAATTTGTTGTAGGGAGTGCTTGCATATGGTTTTAGAACATAGAGCACACCCACAAATCCAATTTCATTCAAGGGTAACCCTAAAGATCTCAATGCAAAAGAGAAAGAAACCTTGTAATAGGGTTGTCCTAGGGGTTGAATATGATCTAATGAGGGGTTCACCACCAAGTCTAAACTTGGAAAAGACAATGAAATTCAAGATGTAGTACAAAACCCTAATTCAATGCAATGACCTACAAAATGGCTTAGAAATGCAAACAAAATAGAACACAAAAGTAGAAAGATGAACAATGTGCACCTGGAAATCTGGAAGTGACTGATTACAACTTCAAAACATTGGAAATTTTGTCTTTTTGACCTATTGGGACTCATTCGTCGACATGGGTGAATTAGTCCCAGATTTAGGTTTCTGCACAAGAGCTTGTTTTGGGAAAAAGGGTATCTAAATTTGCCAACGGATCTAGAAAACAATTGTAGTGGGACTCATTCACCACTCTTGGCAAATCAGTCTCATTCCACTTTTTTGAGAACTTTAAGTTCTGATTTGCACTTCAACACCTGGTCTTTCCTTCCTACTTGAGTTTTGGATCCGAATCTACGACAACACCTGCAAAACATAATATAAACTTGATTTGCTAATGGGGGGTTTGCCTTGGTCAAACCCCTAATTTGGTAATTAAACCTTAATGAAATAATGAAATATGCATGCATATAGGAAAGTAAACTCTAGCCTTAAGTGTGTCTAAGACTAGGAAATCTGAAGCACAATGCAATCCTATTCTAATGTGCAAGAATACGATGCAAGAATGGAGATATGAAGATGAATGACTCACTTGGAGAGATCTCTAATCACCCCAAACAAGCCCTAATGATGCTTATACCTTCCTTAGGCTAAAATTAGAGTGATAATGGAGGATGGAACCACTTAGGAAACAAGTCTTTAGGCTTGGCTTGATGGCTAGTTGCATCTCCCCAACCTAGAATCCATCATGATTCACCATAGACAACCATGATCAACCCTTGAAAATGCTATATCTTGAATAAAAGTGAGCTTGAAGACCTGTAAAAACACTTTAATGATGCTTCCAAGCTTCAACTTTGTTGATTACTTGCTCTTGAATGCCTAGATCTTGAAAATTTCTCTTGAGAATGCTTGGATAGATTAGCTAGATGATAAAAATGACTTAGAAACCTGATTTTATAGGAATCAACACCTAATTGACCGTTATTTAGATCTCAAAGGCGACATCCACCAAAAAATTGAATTGAAATGGTGAATTTCCCACTCAAAATTGAAAAAGACACCAAATGGGACTCATTTGCCACCCTTGGCGAATGGGTCCCACCTAAGGGGACTCATTCACCCAAGGTGGCGAATGAGTCCCACCTTAGCTTTTTGAGGTGGGTTTTTGCAATTTTCGGTGTTTTGAGTGATTTTGTCAGGTTTTTAAGTGAAATAAGCCTTGAGATTCAAAATAATGGGTCTTAGGGGCCTATAAAAAAAATTAAAGGATGATTAATGCAAAGGTACTAAAATAGGTTAGATTAAATGAGAAATTTCCCTATCTCCAAGAAGGGGGGGGGTCAATTTTCATCATTACAGTATGAATGCAATGTATTTAAACTATACATAGTTTATCTATACTTAATTGATTACTCGTATCTCCTTGAAAGTAGGAAGGGAATCTTATCCCTAGGTTTAGGGTATAAACTTGATGATTATATCAATATTCAATGGTAGGGTTGAGAAATGTAGTTTTTGGTTATGCTACCTTCTTATTTTGATTTAGAGTCTATTCCTATTCATGGAATTCTAGAAGAGGACTCACGTTTCGACAACCCAAAGCCATTTTGAGAAGAGAACTTGAAGGTGCAAAAGCACAAACTCTTCTTATGATAATGTCCTCCAGATTATATACAAATGTAGTGAACATTATAAAGATGTGAATATATGAGGTATATTGAAAAAGCGGTTTTATGATTTTTTTAATATGATCACTTGGTTGTTACTTTACTTTGATTGAAACCCTAGGTTGAGAAAAACCTATTGGGTTGGGTTGTTTACTTGACTGTTGTTTGAAGCAAATAGGTTGGGATTAACCTATATGATCTTATTGATCATTTGATTGTTGATTATATTTTGATTGAAGTCATTTATTGTTGAAGATTATACTTTTGATTGAGGTCATTTATTGACGAGATTATACTTTTGATGGGAGTCATTTATTGTTGAGATATACTTTTGTAGACATGGAAAATATACAATTTGATCCAACACACTGGATCCTGATTTACTAACACCATTTCGTCCTGAATCATTTCCTTTGCTAGTCATTTAATCAAATAATCTGTATTTGATTAAATTCATCACTCTTCATCTCTTAATTAAATAAATCAATTTTATTTAATTAATTTGTAATCCCCTTTTTAATTAAATAAATCATTTTATTTAATTAATCCCCAAAGTCATCTTATTTAAATTAAATAAATCTTTATTTGGTTTAAATCCAACACCATTATCTTTAATTAAATAAATCAAACTTTATTTAGTTAAGTCTAAAATCATTTTCCTCTCATTTTGATTTAAATCAATCCTAAAATCTAAGTCAAAATGGTCAGATCAACTAATCTCTCATTAAATTGATCAAATCTTGATTAATTTAATCTTAATCACTAAAATCCTCTAGAGAATGCAACTTGCACAATAAATCAATTACTTTGATTTATTTAATTGCCTATTTTCTCTCAACATGGAATAAGGGAGGAATACTCCCTCAAATTTGAATTCAAATTCAAATGGGCTTAGTCCTTCCAACAAGGCATTTAATGCCTCTTACATGTCCTTAGCCTTGAGCCAAGTGACATTAACTCCATTTTTTTCTCCCTCCAATATGTCAAATTCAAATTTCAAATTTGAATCTCATAGCATTTATCATGCACATTGATCAAAATGTGTTCAACCTTCAACCATTCACATCTTGACAAGTGACACTTGGCCATTGGATGTTGAATGATCCCACATTGCTCAAACTTGCTCATTATTCCAATTTGGAAATCTATAAACGAGACTCTTCCTCTCATTCTATCATCCATAATTTGAGTAAACTTATTGTACTCAATTTCATCCTCAAGCATAGCCATTTTCATCTCTCTTTATCAAATTCTTAGCTAGGTTATGCAGGAATTCAACCAAGGTGGATCAAATCATCATCAATCTTACAAAGGAGTTGAGAAAGGGCTAATTTCGACATATCAATTGGCACCAACTCCCCCATGGGATTAAGAGTTTGCATTTGCTTAATTTAGGATTTCATCTATATTTCATGTTTGTTCTTGTTTTTCCTATTTTGAATATTTGTGAATGGATTTCATGGAAAATCCTTGTTTTATCTTGCATATGAACTCACTAATGTGTTTGTTTGTTGTGTTTCTGTAGGTATAGGATTGGGGTTCACATTTTGGCACTAGAAGGAGGGCAAGAAATCGCAAATCTAACATGTTTTTACAAAATTCCACTGTTTTTTGATAGTTCTGTGCATTAATCCCTATTTTAGCGCATACGTGGTATCTTTTAGCACATCTGTGGTATCTTTTAGCACATATACACACTGTTTTAGCGCATATACACACTATTTTAGTGTATATACACACTATTTTAGCACATTTGGCACCTGTTTTAGCACATACGAGCATTCTTTTAGCGCATATGTGCTCTGTTTTAGCGATTTTATAGTCAATTTTTAAAATGATGATATCTTGGTCATACGAAGGTCTTTTTTGACGCTTATTATTTTGAAATGGGGTATAATTTCATAAGCTATCCAATGGTGTAGGTGTTTATCAGTTTTATTAGAGTTAAAATTATAAATTTCACATCTAAATTCAAATCACACTATAACTTGGTCTAATTTTTAGGATTTTTATGCTTAATGATTCATGTAACCCTTGTACCTTCTTGTTTCTTGATTTCATCTAACATTTTGAGTATTTTTGCAAGTTAGGAAATAAAAATGGGGAGGAAACAAAAGAAAATATTCTCATGACATCATTTTTCTATTGTATCAAGTGTCTTTAGACACTCTTGGAAGCAATTATAATTACAAGTTTAAGGATTTTATCTCTTCAAAGCTTTTAGGACTCAATAGATTTCAATTTGGGCTCTAAAAAGAACAAGACAAAAGGATTAAAAAGAACCTTAGGAAAATTTACTAAATTTTGTTTAAAGGTTAACAATTGAACAAGCAACTTTCACTTTTCCTTTTGGTGCTTAAAAAGAATTCATTATTGCTTTGAAGGATCTAAAATGAACATGTGCTTTTGTGTCTTGTAATATTTTTTGCAAAGTAATTTCATTTGAAAAGGTGTATGCACTTCTCTCATGCTTCACGACAATCTTGAGAATCAAAAGTCTTTTTAGTGACATTAAGTTGCATTAAAGATTGCCTCCACTTTTCATTTTGGGGATTAAAATTGAACCAATCTTGCGAGTGTGAGCGTGGTATATTGCGAGTATTCTCCCTTTATTTTTCAATGAAGGTCGATTGAAATATGGGATAGCTTGCTTGCTTTAGTTTATCTTAGCAGGCCTGCCTTGTGGGAAAAAGTAATCACCCAAGGGAATGACCCAACCGGGAACACACTAAAGCCAAGCGACTTCCACTTGAGATATAAATGAGGATATTGGAACAAAGGCCAATATCACGAGGATTATTCCAATGATAAAGGGAAGCAATGGTCTCTCGTCGTATTGGATAGTCCCCCATGAACAAAATGCCCACATTAAAACCCCTTGGTTAGCAAAGGCCAAAATCCTATCTATTTGTTGGTGCAAAAGGTCATGTCCTTTGAAGCCACCCCACGTATACATGCGGTTCTGTTGTAGAGATGAAAAGTATGCCATGAGAGATTCATGGGTACTGATGCTTGATTGACCTGAGAAGAGAGTGCACTGCAAGGGGGAACCAGTGTGGTCAAACATCTAATCATCCATATAGAATATGCATAACTAGATTCGTCCAAGTGGGATCCCAACAAATATTGTCTCTTCATCCTAGGGTTGTGCATGTTCTTGGAATCAAAACACTTTGCTTGGATCTAAAACAATGGAAAACAAATATTCAATGAATCATCATAATTTCAAACCCTTTGGAAGAACAAATACCTTGGAGGTGTCCACATGTTACTGCTTGTCCCTAGGGGTTCTTATCTCTAGAATACTTCTAAACATTCAGACATCTCAATTTGTTTCTCCCAAAGTCAACACTAGGAAACCTTTGCCTTGATTTCCACATAGTGCACTTTGTGGGATCAAAGAAAATTAGGACATTGGACATTTAGTTTGAAAAGCTAATCAAGAGAATTTTTGTGGTAAAAAGAACTCATTAAGCAAAGTTAAATCAATTGAACCCCACACATGTTCTTGCAATCTTCTATCTTTTAGTTTTCATGCAAACATTGGTCTTTTGGTTTGAACCACTTTTAGGGAAAAGCATGTTCTTTATTACCTTGGTCTTGTAAGCAGGTCCTCGTAGGGTCATTTAGGATCAAAATCAAACACTTCACCCATCCAAACATCTATCAAAATCACATTTCACAAACAAACTCTTGGAAACTTTGAAAAAATCACTTATGCTAGACTTATAGGCAAAATCATCATCACCTTGTTTGACTTAACACACTTAGTCAAATTATCAATCCTCTTGAGCGAATTTACCTCTAGGATAACACAACTTCCTAAGGTTTACAAGTTCAAAAAAATCACCTTGTTTGACTTAACACACTTAGTCAAACCATCCTCTTATGTACGAATTTACTCTAGGATAACACAACTTCCTAGAATTTACAAGTTCATTATCCAAAATCACCTTGTTTGACTTAACACACTTAGTCAAACTATCCTCAATCAAAATCAAATCAAATCAAATCAAGTCTTAAAGTCTATCATTGATCCAAAGTTTCTAAAAGTTCAAACACCCATATCATTCACACCCTTCATCCTTCATCTCATCATTGGTCCTAAACCCCTAAGAGGTCAACAAGGTCAAAACACAAGAGGAACATGGAATATTAACTTGATTCCTCCATCATGAGTAATCTAATTCAACCAAATTGTCCAAGCCTTACAATGCCAATTGATTTTCAAAACTTGCATTTGTACAATCCATACATGGGATCATTATCTCCTCCAAACATCAATGGTACAACAAATGTGAGCATGCCCAATCTAAATTTTGGAACACCTTTCCCTTTGGTAGATTTAAATCAAATTAAAAACTTAAAAATCTATCAACCAAACAATCAAGGCATGAGCCTTGCCCATTTACCAACCGTCAATCAACCGAATCTAAGCAATACTCCAATCATAAAGCAAAACATCATACCAAATCCTCTCATCTTGTCATCAATATCGCAACAACAAATGACAACCATCCAAGCAACCCCAATGGTCAACACAACCACCATCCCTCAAGTGTCTCAAGGACCAAGCACCTCAATCACACCATTCACCACTCAAACCCTGGCAATCAATGCGACTGTTCCGCTCATCACAATGGTCAACACCATTCCCAATACACCACCAGCACCGCCAAAACACAAAATGGAAAATTCATTCAGCATCACATTGCAAAAAATGCATGCTCAAGCCCACACTCAATACCATGCACAATTGCAAGAAACTCAATAACAAAAATTTCAACAAGGCCTACAACAGTATCAAGCGCAACAGGAAGCAGCCCAACAACAAGCATTGTTGACACAAAAATAACATGACCAACAACAAGCGTTGTTGGCTCAACAACAAATGCAGGCCTTACTCATGCAGCAGAGCTTGCAACAAACTCCCACCATAATCGTTGAAAATGATGATCAAGATCCTTCGACCAATGATCATGTTGAAAATGTCTCTACATCACCTAATGAGTTAGAGGACATATCTCAAGTATTTATTCCAAAGAAGGATCAACATCTTTCACCAAGGTTTAGCAATGATCCTTTCCAAAACATATGGACATCCTTTGTCCTCATGACATTTGAGAAAATTTCTATGCCTAATGAAGATATCCAAGAACCCTTTTTAAGCAATCCATTCTTTGAAATTGACCCATGTCAAGAACTTGATCCAAAGCATTTTGAAAGCAATTCCAAAATTATTCGAGATCAAGAATTTGTAACTCCAAGCTACTACAATGATATAATGGACACTCTCCTATCTATATGAGATGATCACATCCACATAACACATACTCCTCCATCTGCCCATGAGATGCTTTCTTTGAATGGACCTGTAGATGATCTTAATTCAAAACAAGAGTCACATACTCTTGATATCATTACCAAGGAACAAGAGTCTCCTACTCTTAACATTTGTACACATGATCAATATATAGAGAAATCTAGAGACATATCAGAAATGGGTCATGAAGAAGGCTTCTACAGAAGTTGTGAATCAGAAACATCATGTGAAAGCATATCGAGAATGAATCATGAGGAAGACTTTTACAAGGACAGTGAATCATCAATACCTCTCGAAGAAGCATTAAAATCTGATATTTCACAAGATCAAGCCAAAGAGATCAATCAAGAATTTATCCCACTTATGGAAGATCCTATCACTTATTATCTTGGATCACTCACCTTTGTAAGGGAAAATTATCTTATCAATGAATAAGCTATCACCTTTGAAGATCCACCACAGAGTAGAGAAAGAGTAGCACCATATTTCCAAGGTAAATCATATCCTGTTGCACATAAAATGTTTCAACAGATGAATTATCAAAGTAGAGGATTAGGTCTGCATGAACAAGGTATCCTGGAACCAGTGCAGATTGTTGGAAATCCTAAGCATCAAGGCCTTGGTTATTCGACAATCAAGGGATATGAACATATCAGTGATAATTCCACAAAACTGGGGGCAACTTCATCTCAAGCAAACGTCAACATAGGGAGCATGAAGAATCCTTATGATGAAACCAATGCCAATATTACAACCTGCCACATCACAAATCTTCATCCAACCATCACCCCATCCACGAATTGGGACCAACATCAAAAGGGATATTTGAATCAAAGCATGAAGAACATTATCAAAGAAAAAGAAGCTAAGAAGCACGAAGGACAAATCAAATACATATGGATACTAAAGAATACAAAGAAAAAATATCCCTATCATACTCCTTTAGTCAAAGAAACTATGGGGCAAAATCAAAAAGGGAAAAATATCCATCAAAGATGTCCACAAAGGAAAAAGCAGGCTTCTCAAGCAACGTACAAAGTATATCAAGCAGTTGGTCCTAATTCCACGCACACTTTTGTATCCACCCATCATTGCTCATCTTCCCAAGTTTGCAAAGTCAAAGGCTCCAAACTATCAACCAATCCATCTTTTATTCCTAAACACACTCCACCATCCATGCCTCCACACATAATGTCCAATTCTCACATTGACCATGTGTTGGCAATGACCCTTCATTGTAAGGATTCAGAAGGCACTCTATCACGATATGCACACACAGACGAAGTTAACTCCGGTGACAACAAAGCAAATCAGGAATCTCAAAAGTTTCTTTCAAGTGCACGTATCCTGGCAAAGAAACTTCTTCAAGCAGGATATCGATGGCACATTATGACAGAAGCATCTACATCGACAAAACCACGCAGTTCAACATGAGCGTAAAATATTTTGCTAAAATTACAAAAAATATAAAAAATCCAAAAAAATAAAAAAGGATTGAAAACAGTAAAGAGAAAAATCATCCTCTAGTGAAAACCACTACGGTGGCGCTTTGGGAAAATACCATGATGAAAACCTGGCAAACAAGCGTCATGTGTAGAATCGAGCATCTACGTGCGCCAGTTCAGTTGAAAGCATCTTATCACATCCATAATAAAGCCAACATTCCCTCCATCTTATCCATAATAAATCCATTCATCCATGAACCATTTATCCCATCCATTTTCATATATCTGCATCCATAGTCCAAATTACCTTGATCTTGATAAAAGTTTGGTGCACACTTTATACTTGCTTATGGTAGATATCTTGACATAAGTCATTTTCATTGATCCTATCCTACCCAACGTTATCTGAGCCTTGAAGCATTATCCAAATGAGCATCCTCTATTCGAACACCTTATCTTGTCACAAGATAATCCTTGGCATCCTTTGCATGCTTACCGTATCCATCCATCCATACACCTATCCCATCATCCACCCATGGCCTTCCATACATTGCTAAACACTGGGGGTAGATGTTTACATCTCACTTCAAGAATAAACTTTGATCTATATCTTCCAACTTATGTGGTGATCCAAACATTGGAAAACATGAAATCAAATTGGTCAAAGCATTTGTGAGCCAAAATCCAAATCACTAGCCCATGGCATATTTTGACAAAAAGATGTTCTTTATCAAGCTTTATCTTTCATTGAGCATCAATCCAAACAATCCATATCAGTCGAATCTAATGTGTACTTCAACGTCACATCAAATCATTGAAAACAATTTTGTTCCAAACCAAGCTTCAAAATCCTTATCAATTAAATCCAATCAATCCATCATCATCTTAGGATATCCTTCCCAATCCTTGTGTTGATTAACACTATCCTTGCATTGTTGTGTATCCTCAATAATGTTATCATCATCAATCTTGAAATCTTCGTGTTGCTTAACACTATCCTTGCATTGTTGTGTATCCTCAACAATGCTATCATCATCAATCCATTGATCTGATCAATCAACCTTAGCTTGCTTTTCAACAAAATTCCAAAACAGAGCAGTGATATCATATCCATATCCAAATTGTCAAGATCATGCAAAAAACCCAAAAGCATCAGAAAATAAAAAATTCAAACATCCAAATCATATCAAAATCAAAAAGTGGCATCATCTTGCCAAACTACGTCATCTATGAGCTTGAACGTAGGCAAGGTTGATCTTTGATCATCCCCTGAGACATTTTAGGTCAGTCCTTTAGGCGTCCGTCGCAATGGCAATCCATTTGCCCATCTATCTCGTTAGCAATCAAGTTAATTGTTGTCCGAACTACATCATATTTGAGCTTAAACGTAAGCAAGGCCATCCTTGATTGGCTCTCGAGACACAAAATACCAAAAACATTTATAAAACATCTCAAAAATCCAAAAAATTAAAAAATCCAAAAATCAAAATAGCCTCAAAACATTTGGAAAAACCCAAAATGGTGCATCTGCTTCACCTCGCTTTCACCCATGATAATCACCATTCATAATAAATCAATCGTCACCTTCATCTTTTGGTGAGTCAGTCAAAAGCAAGTCTAGCAGGTTCAATAGTGAATGCCTAATCGTCAAAGTCTCAAGCCTAGGTCAGTTAGCAAGCAAGTTGGTCAACTTGAAGTATCAATAGCTTATCATCCAATCAGTCTCACCAAAACCCTGATCACAACATGTCCTAGGATGTATCCTTCCCATGATAGACATAAGCATTAGGTATCTCGCAGTAGTTTAACCTTGGCTAGCGGTACGAAGAACATTAGCTTGTTTGTTTACTTTTTTTGGTCTTTTTTGACTTATCTTATTTTGCACTCATTCCAAGGACCTCTCGATGATGCCTAAACAAAATAGGTTTAGAGAGAAAGGAATGGGGCAATGATCATTATTTATTTTATTTGATGTGCTTTTTGGATACTCTTGTAAAATAACTTGGCGAATACTTGCTTTGTTAGGTCCATCCTAGCAAGGTTTCTGTATGTCAAGTGAACATGAATAATCCTATCTGATTGTCGATTCAAAGTCCATCACACTAGGTACAACACCATCCTGGTTCTTTATACCTTGATGCATCATACCTACGTGTGTTATCAAACATAATGTAATTGGCCCTTTGAAAATCCCAACTTTTGGTAAGCAAATCATCATCATCATCATAATGTAGGCTTGTTGGATCCTCCTTTCATCATCTTAATCTTCTTATTCTTCTATCTTTACTAACATTTTTATCCAAATTGGTGTGTTGTATCAAAATATACATGAGGCTACCCATGGCTGATGACTGTCTATGCATCATCAGAATTGTCTACATCAAAGAATTATCTTTCATCCTCTGATCAGTAGAACCACTCCTCTCGTATTTTATCGCGATCTCGATCAGAAAATTGAACATTTCTGCTCGATCTCTCGAGGGGGCAGTATACCAGCATAATCCTTCCGTTGGGGCAACAGTGGGGCATAAAAAAAAATAGATTTTTTTTGAACTTTTGATCACAACAATTTATTCTTTGAACCAATGCAACAAGTACATTGTTTCAAAGAGGGGAAAAATGTAGACATGGAAAATATACAATTCGATCCGACACACTGGATCCTGATTTACTAACACCATTTTGTCCTGAATCATTTCCTTTGCTAGTCATTTAATCAAATAATCTGTATTTGATTAAATTCATTACTCTTCATCTCTTAATTAAATAAATCAATTTTATTTAATTAATTTGTAATCCCCTTTTTAATTAAATAAATCATTTTATTTAATTAATCCCCAAAGTCATCTCATTGAAATTCAATAAATCTTTATTTGGTTTAAATCCAACACCATTATCTTTAATTAAATAAATCAAACTTTATTTAGTTAAGTCTAAAATCATTTTCCTCTCATTTTGATTTAAATCAATCCTAAAATCTAAGTCAAAATGGTCAGATCAACTAATCTCTCATTAAATTGATCAAATCTTGATTAATTTAATCTTAATCACTAAAATCCTCTAGAGAATGCAACTTGCACAATAAATCAATTACTTTGATTTATTTAATTGCCTATTTTCTCTCAACATGGAATAAGGGAGGAATATTCCCTCAAATTTGAATTCAAATTCAAATGGGCTTAGTCCTTCCAACAAGGCATTTAATGCCTCTTACATGTCCTTAGCCTTGAGGCAAGTGACATTAACTCCATTGTTTTCTCCCTCCAACATGTGAGATTCAAATTTCAAATTTGAATCTCATAGCATTTATCATGCACATTGATCAAAATGTGCTCAACCTTCAACCATTCACATCTTGACAAGTGGCACTTGGCCATTGGATGTTGAATGATCCCACATTGCTCAAACTTGCTCATTCTTCCAATTTGGAAATCTATAAATGAGACTCTTCCTCTCATTTCATCATCCACAATTTGAGTAAACTTATTATACTCAATTTAATCCTCAAGCATGGCCATTTTCATCTCTCTTTATCAAATTCTTATCTAGGTTATGCAAGAATTCAACCAAGGTGGATCAAATAATCATCAAGCTTACAAAGGAGTTGGGAAAGGGCTAATTTCGACATATCAATTGGCACCAACTCCCCCATGGGATTAAGAGTTTGCATTTGCTTAATTTAGGATTTCATCTATATTTCATGTTTGTTCTTGTTTTTCCTATTTTGAGTATTTGTGAATGGATTTCATGGGGAATCCTTGTTTTATCTTGCATATGAACTCACTAATGTGTTTGTTTGTTGTGTTTCTGCAGGTATAGGATTGGGGTTCACAACTTTTAAATGGAGACATTTATTGTTGAGATTATACTTTTTGAAATAGAGTCATTTAATGTTGTGACATTATGAATACCTTTATGGTTATTAGGTTATTGTTGGGGTTAGGATAATCCATGGGAAAGGTGATAACCTACAAAGAGAATATGCTTTGAGATACTTGTAGCAATATATTTTAGATATGAGTTAATGTGAAGGTTATTCCCAAGGTTAGTCTGATCCATGGGAAAGGGAGTAACCTAGATATAGAGTATGAATGTCATTATACCAAATCGAGCTAGGAAGGTGGGTGAGCATGTGATGTCCACTCTAAATTCTGGGTGATGAATACTTTGGCCAAAGTAGTGTAAGTAGCCACTGTTTAAAATTAGTTCACTGTGATTTGGGTTTACATACTAGGCAAGGGATATTCATACATGTAGGTTGTAGCCACTATATGTCAGTTCTAGGTATGTAGGACACAACACCATGCTTAGAAAAGGCTAGAGTTATGAGGTTTATGAAACCAATCTCTTTGTCGAAGTTACCAATTTGGTAGAAGTGCGAGGATCGTAGTAAGTCCATGGTTGGCGAAAAAACGCTTGAGTGATGCTTCTCCTCACACAAATGGTGGCCAATATTTGAGGAGGATATTTTGGACCATTTGTACTTTATATATTCTATAAGCTTGTTAAAGCTACGTGTGTAAAATTGTATCCATCTCTATGGGAATTATAAATATGAAATATCATATCGAAATTATGTATCATCATTACTTGAATTAATAAAAGGAATTCTTTTGTATGCAATGAAGAAGTTTGAAATATGTTTCAAATGTGCATTTATTATTCAAAGGAAAATAAAATTTTCATTTCTTCTAAAGGTTAATGCATAAACTATTCACTTGTGGGTAAAACATAGAAAAATTATTGTGTAGAACAATGAGCATGTTACACACCAAATTCCATATAAATTCTACTTTCATTTTATTTATTTCAAGTACCTATTTTGAACATTCTCTAATCTCTATTCATATTTATCATTCTTAATACTTTTTAAAAATTTGACATTTAACCCATTTAAAATTTTATTGTTAAATTCCTTTCTAAAGAGTTTATTTTATTAGTCCTTTCTAGAAAGAGTAGCTTTTGTGATGAATATTCTTTAATCAATTGCCATTATATTGGTAATTTCTAATCGATCAGAAAGTTTTATTTTTTAATCTATTTTTTATTCTTCTTGTTGACAAATGTAGATTTATATTGAGAAATGTCAAAATATCATTTATCTCAAAGACTATTAGACTAAAAAGTTAAATTCATATTACAACCATTACCATCGAGAAAATATTAATAATTTCTTTTTATAATACAATACAAAAATGACAAACACCTCAAACATTTATTTTTGTAATGTAATTCATGAAAAGTCACATCACCATTTAAATATTGTGGTGATTGCTATTCTCTCCATCTCCTTAACCATTGACAAGTGCTTTATTTTTCTAAATCGATATAAAATTTTGTCATAACATCCTTCATTTTATATATAAGGATGATAATAATTTTTTTGAACAATCACGACATTTAATTTGAATAAATTAACAAATTAATTTTTTATTTAATATAAAGTTATTTTCCCTAGTATAGTAGGATAACTATAACTATAAATACCAATATTTTACTTTTTATTTAATAATTTTTTATTTATTTTATTATTAGAAGATATCTATAACAATCAATATTTATTACTATTTTATTAATCACCATCAATTGTAATTTTTAACAAATTCACATCCATTTCCTTAAAATATGAAGCCTTCCTCATATTACTCAAATCCAAACAAAAAATTATTAACTACTAATATTAACTAGCAATCACACCTTGGTGTGCAATGGGTACACCTAAGAGTTGTGGAAGGTCAATTAAGAAAAAAATTGTTCTATTTTTTGCAATTTGTGGTGTACATGAGATCAATTGATAAAGAGAGATATAGGGGTAGATAGAGGTAGAGATGAAGAGATAATGAGATAGAGATAAAGGGGGATATAAAGAAGAAATATGGAGAGAGAGATAGAGAGGCAAAGAGATATCGATATAGAGGTCTAGGAAAAAGGAGAGAGAGAAGGGCGGAAAGAGAGATGGATGGATAGAGAGGAGACACCCACACTCTAAAAATTACTACATGACAGATGCATGCACTATATTTCACCACATCAAAATAATGCTCATGTTCATAGCCATTACTGTGATTATGGTTATGATCATGTCGATGTTCATGATCATGATCATGGTTGTGGTTATGGTTATGATTGTGATTATGCTCATGACCATGGTTCTCTTTGTAAAAACCATCTATTTTGAATATACTCTAATCTCTATTTATACTTATCATTCTTAATACTTTTTAAAAATTTGACATTTAACCCATTTTAAATTTTATTAGTCCTTTCTAGAAAGAGTAACTTTTGTGATGGATAATCTTTAACCAATTATCACTATCGGTAATTCCTAATCAATCAAAAGCTTTTATTTTTTAATCTATTTTTTAAACTTCTTGTTGACAAACTAGAAAATATAGATGTTTATTCATAAATATCAAAATATCATTTATCTCAAAGACTATTAGATGAAAAAGTTAAATTCATATTACAACCATTGTCATCAAGAAAATATTAATAACAACTTTTTATAATACAATACAAAAATGACAAACACCTCCAATAGTTATTTTTTGTAATGTAGTTTATGAAAAGTCACATCACCATTAAATATTGTATTGATTGCTCTCTATCTCCTTAAGTATTCACAAGTGCTTTATTTTTCTAAATTGATATGGAATTTTATGTTGTGACAGCGTCCTTCATTTTATATTTAAGAATGATTTTTTTTTTTTTGAACAATCATACATTTAATTCAAACAAATTAACAAATTAATTTTTTGTTTAATATAAAAGTTATTTTTCCTATTATAATAAAATAACTATAATTATACAAATCAATATTTTATTTTTTATTTAATAAAAGGCTACCCATTCCTTCAGTCTAAAAATAAAAAAGTTATTATATTATTATAAGAAGATATCTATAACAATCACTATTTACTATTATTCTTTATTAATTACTATAATTGTATTTTTTAACAAATTCACATCTATTTGCTTAAAATGTGAAACCTTCTTCATATTACTCACATCAAAACAAAAATTATTAACTACTAATATTATTTAGAGTTACTTTTAGGTGGGACTTCTTGCACGGGGATCTCACCCGCAGGAGACTAGTATTATTTAGAGTTACTTTTAGGTGGGACTTCTTGCAGGCGGGGGATCTCACCCTGAGACTAGTCTTGCCCCAGCTCACCCTAGATATCCAAGATACGAGCTGGTTGCGGGGACACCCCTATTATATAAAAAAAATTACTATAACAATCAATAATTGCTTTTTGTTTAATAAATAAATTATTATTTCTCTGCAAGAAAATAATTAATAATTATAATAATCAAATGTTTTTTTGGTTGATAAATCATAAGACTATTTTAAGCTGAGCACATTAATCTCAGTGAGAGTTTGAACTTTTGTGATAATATTAACAAAACCACAACTTAACCAGACAATACCACAATTTAATCCACTAATGGTTCAAGTCTTGAAGAACATTAGCTAAACTCCATGCTTGATGAATGATACAAAAGGACAGTGTTGTAACCGATTTTATCACGCGAACTTTCTGTGAAGAAAAGAAACGTGCCGCGAGTCACGAAATTGAAGCACAGCGAACGATACAAGTCGAATGGAACAAGAGATTCCCTTCCTTGATCAAGGCTGTAAAGATTATCAAGATCGCGCAAACTTCCAAACTAAGCAGGGCGCTATCAGATACGAAATTGACGGCGAATTTGAACATTAGGGTTTGAATTTAAACGTTCAGTACAGTTTAGCCGGCTGCCGGAAACTCAGTCAAACTTTCTATCCGACAACAGATGGAGGTCCGTCAGGTCACACTAAATTTACACGACACGACATTTATTAAATGGCAGCCGCTCCTGGCCTGGGGGTAAGCTCCGGGGCGGGTCCCACAGTTTGCAATTCGCTTACGTCGCGGCAGAATTATATTGTTTGCACTACACGTAGCCCGCGTCATATGACCACCTGCTCCAGGTCGGCAGGAGGTCTCGCCGGGAAAATAGTTCAAGCGGCGCCGGCAGAGCACCTCTCGGCACAATAAGGGCCGGTTTACCGGCTACCTGCCGGCTGCTTGCCGGCCTACATCTAACTGTACGGACTCTTTGTGTCGTCAGACATGTGTCCGAATTAGACTACGCCGCGTGTACAGGAGCGTCCCGTAATCTGTTTCTGTTTACCGTAATCGCAGCTCAGGGGTTGTTTAAAATTGGGCGGTTGTGGGTATTGCACGTCGAGAGCTTTTCGGGATCGGACGGCGCTTGTTAATTTTCTGGAGAGTTCCTTCGGTAGCCGGCGTCCCAGAGATTTGGGCGATCACATCCCCGCATTAAAGTTGTCGTCTGTATGTTTACAGCAACGGCGCCGGTAAAAACTGTATCAACCGTTAATCATAATTAACTGCGTTGGAGAAAGAATGTACTTAAGGTGTTGGAGGGAGAGAGTTTTGTTTGTTTGAGGGAAAAGTTAATAGAGAACACATAGCGGAGAACCTCCTCAATACCACCAAACAGCAATACTTCCAGTCTCTTACTTCGTCTGGGGCCGTCGGATCGTTTTGCGACGACTCAGATTCGTTCTCAGAGTGCCCGCCGGTTCAAGGTTCGAATCCTGGTAGCTCGATCCGTAGATAATCAGGCTGTTGTTTGTTTGAAAGAAGCATTGGAGCTTTTATACAGAGATCTATGGTGCTTGTGCAGAAAAATGTAGGATCGTCGCGAATATTAGTTGTCATTTTAGTTGTTTATTTTTCTTTTCCTATTTTCAGCTAATGTGTTTTAGAATGTGGCGCGGTATACGGTGGACTTAAGGGTTTGGTTACAGTCATTTTTTTTGTTTTTTGTTGTTTAATGGAGACTTTTCTTTGTGGACTTTTTGCAGTGATCTGCAGGTGAGACGGTCTCGGGACCTGCCGCTTAAGTTCAGGTGTGAGTTTCTTTTGTTACTTTGTATGACTCTTTTATCTGTTTTATTTATTTAATAGCTTAGTCGGCTGAGAAATTTGGAAATAAATGGCCTAGGGTTTATTCATTTTTTTGAGATTCGGTTTGATTTGATTGAAATATTCAGGAATAGAGATGTTTGAGAACATGAGTATTAGATGGTAGGATTTAATCTAAGATCACACTGAATATGATTAAGAGATCAGATTGAGGGGGGTTGGACTGGCATTTTCGGGAAAAGAAGCAAATATATGTATGAGTTCAATTTGAATTTGAGTTTGAGTGGAGTTTGACTTTAAGTAATTTCAATGTAGTTAGGATCAAACTATTTGATAACTGGGTGAAGTTTAGGTTTGTTACGGATAGTATTCTGTCTGTCTGTTGTATGATACGATCTTAGTAGTGAAATTTATACCGAATCTTGATATGTTAGTCTTTGGTCAATTCTTCTCCCTGTTTCTGTTAGCTTTTATTTGTAGATCACACCTAGTTGTTGAAGTCAATGGTAGAGAAACTGGGAAACGTACCTGGGAGTTACCGGCTTTGAGTTCTAGCTCGTTCATGGTTTTTGAGATTGATTAGGCCATTCATGAAATATAGCTTCTGGCCTAAGGTTGCCACCGGATGAGTTACCAATCAAAATATGGCTAAGTAAAATGTGATTCTGTCCACCTGACAAGTAAGAAAGGAAAATTTCAGCGATAAAGAGGAGGTTTCAATTTAATGTCAACCAAATTGGATCATTTTCATTTTCTCTACCAGAGTTGTGGTCTCATGTAGGGGCTAACTTTTTCGTTTGTCATGCATAGATATCCTGTGGAACTTTGAGCTGTGGCTGGAGAAGGTCTCTGATGTTTGCAGTATCCACTCAGATATTTTATAGAGCTTTTTCCTAAATAGAAGACTGCATATTAACATATTGTGAGTCCTTTGTAATAATTTACTACTTGTAGTAATAATACAGAGAACCCTGAAAAAATGCTGTTGAGATATGGAAATTCATCTTGCATGGGACCGGGTCATTACACCTGTTCCAAAATTTCCCAGTAGCACTTTCTGGGAAGAACACAGGACTGACCTCCTCCACCACTCCACCACACAGGACCATTGCTCTGGTGCATGACCAAGTGTTGCTTAAATCTTCTCTTAAGAAGGTCATATGCTATGCTGATTGAAATCTTACTGTCACTGAGCCACATCTGGTTCACTTCTACTCTAGTATAGTTATTTAATCCAATTGAAATTAAATAACCTTGTGTTAATGCCATCAAATCAATTGCAAGCTGAGAATGGGTGCCTTCTGGTGGCTATAAAGTTGAGTTATGGTAAATAGTACGCCTGTCAGATGTGCTTGTTTTTAAATTTAATAATAGTTTCCATGAGACTGTGGTTTGAGGAAAGCCAATGCTTGCACACAAATGTACAGCTATCCAGTTTGTGTATTTGGGAATGCATTTATGCCCTATACTCCATATATGAAGGTCAAGGCTGGCTGGAGGATCCCTTGTAGGTTTTCGCTAAACTTCTGTCCCCCACATAATGATTATATGAAATGTTAATAAAATTACTACTGGCTTGGTTAGCCTTTCTTCATATTTGTGAAAAGTAAATGAAATGGCTGTGAGCTCCACATTATTGATTGATTTACTTGTTTTGTTTACCAAACTGGGCTGGGTGATTTTCTGCTTGATATCAGTCTTTATAGTCTTCTAGTTGCATGTCACTGTAATTAGTTGCTCTCTTTTCTACATTTGCAATACATATTCAGAATAACTGAGTCTTTTACAATGTTGTATTTCCAGATTCACAATTTGTTTCCAGTTTAACTGAAGTCTTATTATGGTGATCTTCTCTAATCTGGGCAACTGAGACTAGCTGCATAACATCTTCAATGTGAGAGTGGGTGTTTCATTGAAGGGAGGTTTTCTTGAATGCTCCCTTGAATGCTCTTTGAAATTTGTATTGGCTGCAGGTCTGTAGCTAATTATATGAGTGGTTTTCTCTCACTGGTGCCTGGCATTTATTGGATCTCCCTCTGTGGAGAAACTCTTTCACCAATTATGAGAAAAGCCTAAAAAGTTCAAAATCAACATTGACAGTTTCATGATCCTTCTGGTGGCAAAAGTCCCCTTTCCCACAGCCAGCAGGGTGGAGGCCGTCTCTTGGGATTGATCACTGATATTGAATTTGAGTTCAATAAACATTGCACTTTTTTTGAACACTGGATAGACCAGTACAAACAGAAATGGCTGTTGCTGTTCTAGACAGTGGTGTAAATAGACAATACGATGGTTTCAAAAAACTGGATAGCAGGCAAACAGTGAGGCGGCGTGTGTTTGTGCAGACAGACACAGGCAGTGTTTTGGGTATTGAATTAGATAGAGCTGACAATGCAAACACTGTTAAAAAGAAGATGCAGATAGCCCTGAATGTACCCACTGATGAAAGCTCTCTTACATTTGGAGATACAGTGCTGAAGAATGATTTGAGTGCGGTATGCAACGATGCTCCCCTTCGTCTTACGAGAGGATCTTTCCATCGAAGTTCCTCTACACCATGTCTTTCTCCAACCGTTGATGGTCAGCTTCAAAGAGATAGAAGTGGGCCTGTTGAGATTGTTGGAGGGTCAAGCTGTTCCCAGGAAATTAAGAAGTTGGTTAAGGATGTAGTAAAGGCTGTTGAGTGTGGTGTAGAACCAGTTCCTGCTTGTGGTGGCCTTGGTGGGGCTTACTTTTTTCGGAATAGGAGAGGTGAATATGTTGCTATTGTAAAGCCAACAGATGAGGAGCCTTTTGCTCCAAACAATCCTAAAGGTTTCGTTGGCAAAGTTCTGGGACAACCAGGGTTGAAGAGATCAATAAGAGTGGGAGAGACAGGAATCAGGGAAGTGGCTGCTTATCTTTTAGACCACGATCATTTTGCAAAGGTGCCCCTTACTGTGCTCGTTAAAATCACACATTCAATTTTTAATGTTAACAAAGCGATGAGTAAAGGAAAATTTCAAAATGAAAGACAGACTGTAAGTAAGATAGCTTCCTTTCAGCAGTTTGTCCCACATGATTTTGATGCCAGTGACCATGGAACATCTAGTTATCCAGTGGCCTCTGTACATAGGATTGGAATATTAGATATTAGGATACTTAATACCGATAGACATGCAGGCAACCTTCTTGTGAGGAATATGGAAAGAGTAGGAAGATACCCTCAAGTTAGAGGAGAATCTGTGGAGCTCATACCCATAGATCATGGTCTGTGCCTTCCAGAAAATCTGGAAGATCCTTATTTTGAGTGGCTCCATTGGCCTCAGGCTTCAATACCTTTCTCAGAAGATGAGCTGGAATATATACACAATCTTGATCCCAACAAGGATGCAGAGATGTTGAGAGCGAAATTACCTATGGTGCGAGAGGCTTGTTTAAGGATTCTAGTGCTGTGCACTGTTTTCTTGAAAAAAGCTGCTGAATCTGGTCTTTGTCTTGCAGAAATTGGAGCAATGATGAGCCGTGAATTTCAGGGAATGGAAGAGGCACCAAGTGAACTGGAATTTGTTTGTATGCAGGCTAAGTTGGAGGTTGATCGCGAAATGTGTGCCATCAGGTCTGAGGGAGAGGAGGGGGAGGATCAAATTTCAGAAATTTCGTTAGAAGAAGAGTACATGACTGAGCAGATTCAGTTTGAGATGGACAATGAGGATGATGAGGATAATTACATAAACACTGCTAGTAATGGTTGGATGAAGGAAACATTTTTCAATCATGATAACATACATGACTCTGTGGAAGTAAATGGCATTAACAAATTTGAAACTAGTAGAGTTCCCTATTTGCTTCCTCGATCCTTGTCATCCCCATCTCAAAGAACTGATTTGTGCATTAATTCTGTTTCAAATGGTACACCCAGAAGTTCACGTGGATGTAAGTTTCCCTTTGGACCAAATTGCTGTTCCCCTAGACACTACTCTGTGGAAGTAAATGGTGTTAACAAATTTGAAACTGGTAGAGTTCATCATTTATCTCCTCGATTCTCGTCATCCCCTTCCCAAAGAAGTGATTTGTGCATGAATTCTGTTTCAAATGGTACACCCAGAAGTTCACGTGGAGGTAAGTTTCCCTTTGGATCAAACTGCCCTTCCCCTAGAACTCCAAAGGGAGGTTGCTGGAGTACACTTTCAAAGCTGGAAGAGATTTCTTCTTTAGAGGAAAATGAAATGCAAGAACCAGTTCCTGAAATGCAAAATCCAGGTCTATCGAGGAATGCAGGGAAGGTTTCATTCAATCATCAAGAAAGTCCTTTTTCTTCAGGGCTCTCTGCATCACTGAGGTGTATTAGCTTCTCAGACAGAAACCAGGGTGGTTCTCGTCATGCAGGATTTCAGAAAGGGCGTAGTAGCAAGCAAGGAGTATCGGCTGCTGGAGCCATGCAAAGTGGGCATGAGACAGGTGCCATGACTGGAAACTGTATCAAGTTCTCAGATATGACTGAGGAAGAGTGGGATTTGTTTATTGACTATTTTCAGGATCTTTTGCCAGATGCTTTTGCTTCAAGGAAAAGCATGAGTTCAAGCCACAGACAGAGGCTTGGCACTTCATGCCAGTTTTGAGTATTAGTATGAATCACAAGGCTTTAATTTTCTTTTTTCATGGAGAGTTCTGGGAACTTTATTATATGGTTATTGGGTCCTTCCTGTAGCATATTGTACATTACGTGTATAGGGGTCTTGGATCAGAATTTTATTTCTTTTAGAAGTTTTGGCTTGTGCATATACTTGCACATATAACAAGCACTGAGTCGTCTTATTTCTGGCTCACTCTTGCGGCATTGTAAATATTTCACTGTACTTCAGGGCTGCCTTCTATGAATGGTAGGTGATTGAAGTGTATATTGTAAGATAGGGGTCGTGAACAGTCCATTTTTTTAAGCTTGACCAAAATTGCCATTTGCTGTAATCAGACCTATGTAATTGGGTGCTGACCCATATATAAGATTCTTCATAAGGCAACTGAGCTTGCTTATTATCTTTGCCTGGGGTCTTGTTTTCGACTTCAGCAAAGTTAAAAGTCTAATTTTCAATTTGAGCGAGATCTTAAGTTTTCAGGTTTTGATGGCTTGGGACTTGCTGAGCTAATATTTTATGCTTTGCTTTCTTGAAATTCTCTTCTGCTGTATCTGAACGAGTGTTCTTCAAGTACCCTGCATGAAGGGGATTGCTAATAATGGAGATTCAAAGAGCAGATGATAATCTGCATTTTAGAGTTCATTTTCTTTCATTTATACAAAACAGTTTACCTAATGCAAAGGCAAATACCAGTTCAGCTAAATGTCTACAAGTGCAATTGCAGGCTGTGCCTGATGCTGGGAACCTGAAGCAATCTCTTACTCTGCAGCTCTTGCAACTTGGAAAGCTTAAAGAGCGTGTCAATGGTATGGTGAAAATTATGATTACTTTGGACTAGCAAAATGACTTCAAAAGTTCAATGACTACTTGCAGAATCAATGTAGCTGTTTCTGATGGCAGGATGGATATCAGACGCATAGTTAGTCTGGTCTTTAGTTGCCGTTGTAAAAAGTCTAGTCAATTTTTACAACTTTGTTTGCAGTCCTAGGTAGTGAGTTCTTAAGCATAAAAGTGTTTAGATGTTTATCAAGATGTTGCAGAATACATGGTTGTACATGGGACTATTTTGGTGTGCTGCACGTTGAAGGTATTATTGTGAATTTGGTAACTTTGATTTTGTTAGTTGTGATTTCTGTGTCTTTGAGAACCATTTATGTTCCGCAGAATATTTTGTGCAGATAGATTGTCATGGTAGACCAGGTCATGATTTAATGGTTGCCAGACTTATAGACAAACCTGGATATGTACTTTTTGTATTAGTAAATATAAGTTTCGTACTTATCGAAAAAGAAAAACACAGATTTCTCACAAATTATTAGCTAAGGTAAATGCTGAAGGACATACAGTGAATTGATGATCAGCTGATGGGGGCTTACATATATGATGTAGAGCTTCATGCCTAAGTATTAGTGTGAAATTTAACAGGATTAGTAAATTAGGGTTAATTGGTGAGAACAATATATACAAATTTAATAGAGAAATAATAAATTAAGGTTTTTGGCGAGAATTTTAAATTTAAGTGGAATAATAAAATTATATTTGCTATTTCTCGGGATGATTCAAAAATTGCAATGTACCCAAAAAAATACAAACAAAAAACTATAGAAAATACTTCAAAAAAAAAATTATATAGATATCTTACAATTTTATTCAAAATTGTCAAAGACGAATCTCTGATCATTCATTTCTTTTTGACAAGCATTCGCCTCATTCCTTCTAGTTTTTGTAATAGAAGGGAACTTTGATCTCTATAGAACCACTTAACCTGATGCAGAATAGGTGAAATCTGTTGATACATTTTTTGATAACTAGAATGGTAGTGATAAGGTTCCATTGCGTCTTGGAATGGTTTAGCAACCTTCGACGTGTCCAACAATAACACAGTATGGTAAAGTAATTTTGGATTGAACATTTATTGAGATCCAAGATTAAATGATAATTTCAGTTCAAATACATTATTGTCCGCTTGCTTGGTGATGGTGTATGAATCATATAGTAAAATCTCAGGTAATTATTTGGGCCCTACTCTGAAAGGGGGATGGGACAATGTTAATTTTCAAATAGAATGCATTAGGGATGGGGAGAATATCAACTAGAATTTCAGTTCCTTTTCTCTGAGTTAATTTGTTGCAACAACAGAGTTGCTATTGAAAGACAATTTGTACGTGCATTAATAGTTCAACAAATTAATGAGCTACTAAATTTGCAGAATAGTTTAGGAGTAGATGAAGGAGAGATGCCACAATTGGATGAGACAAATCACTCAACTCCCAGGGATAGATTACAATGCCTAACTAGAGGTATTACACAATCCCCAAGGTCTGTATATAGTGATTGGCCATAATTCACTCTGGACATCATTGCCAAAACATCATTTGCTATTATTTCACCTTATTTGTCATCGAATGCATAGCTTCTGCCTTGCACATACCCCTCGCCCTCCTATTTTTCTAGCATATTCAACATTTTGTTTAAAAATAATTTCAATTGGCACCACATTAAATTTAGGAATATCTTTTTCTAGCATATTCTAACATTTTGTTAAAAAATAATTTCAATTGACACTCCATTAAATTTAGGAGTATTTTGTTTATCGTTCTCTTTTATTCAATCACATCATCTTACAAAATAAAAGAATACAAACTACTTTTAATTGAACCATATTTTATTTTCAAATATATCGAAAATATCAATTTATATAATTATTTGTTTGATATATATATATTTTTTATTGTGTAAACATTTTTTTGTCTTTTATTTGGAGGAAGGAGAAAGACCCTCCTAAATCTTTATTCTAAACTCATTCTAGAGTGAAGGGTGAGAGGTCAATTAGAGTAAGGTTTTGTATTTTCAAAGTGGGACCCTAAGGTTCTTGGTTTAGTCTCTTGATTGTTGTTGTTTTTGACAACTTGGCTGCAGTTGCACCTCACTCTTTTTGTCTTATTGAGTGGTTTGATTTGTCCCATTGCTAATGGTACATGTTTCATCTGCCATTTTGTTGTGTTGTTATAAAGGGTATGGACCTTCTCAATCCCACGTATCAATATCAAAAAAACATTCTTTCCTCCACCTAACTTCCTATTTTACTTCTCAATTCAACTTTTCTTTAATTCATATAAAAGTAACCCCTTTTCATAGCCTCTTTATTTATAAAAAATTTAGATCTTCCTAATTTTTTTTTGACAACTTCCATGTTGAATTCCACTCATTGATATCTCCAATAGAAGATTACATGTATAATGAAATTCTAGAACATATTTGAATAAATTTGAATGATAAGTTAACTCATTTGCTTGATAAGTTAACTCATTTGTTCATTTAAATAATAAATTTGCATTGAGCCTTCATGCATTTTAGTTCATTTATAATATTATATAAATAATTAACTCATGCAATATTAATTTCCGAAATTTCTAATTGCAATACTTAAATCATAATTATAATTTAAATATTTGTACATATATTTTAATTAAATTGCTTTTATTTTATATCATTAATTTAATTTAATTTCTTTTATAATTAAAAGCATCAAAAATAACTTAACTAATTTTAGCCAACCCCATTTTTTAATTTTTTATTTAGACCAAGGTTTCAACAAACACATGATTGATTAAACCCACTAGAATATATGATAATGACAATCTTTGTGAAGAATAGTCAAACCATAGTTAAGTTGTCAACTTAGGTAGTCCATTTCTTCCATAAGCATAGATAACAAAGCTAAGTAGCATTTGTTGGAAAAATAATAAATTAATATAAAATAAAAATATAATTTAATTTTGTGAAAATAAAAATATCATCTAAATTAGTCATTCATGAATCCTACTTTCAAATAATATTGTAATGGTAATTGGATATCTATGCTATTTTTTTTTTTGTCTTTGAGTCTATTATCATTAGGTTGTATTTTATGCATCAATAAGTGTGTACGAAGGAACATTTCATAGCTAAGTTGACATGAGCATTCTATTTTGATCCCATTGCCACTCATCCTTAGAATCCCAATCCCTAGATCTTCCATTCTCCACCTTGGTTTAGATTTGTGAAAGTAAAGTTGATCTAGATTATTTATGTTGTAGATTTTAACCCCTAATTTCAAAATTAAAAATTCAAACCTTTGTCATCTTTTTCCATTAATTGTTATGAGATGACTAAAGTGCAATTATTTCAAATTGCACACTAGGGTGATATCTTTGAGGATTAACATTAATTCAAAAAGAATCATCTAGAATTGATTTACTTGTTATAGGATAATTAATGTCTAGAGGCATTCTAGTAGCAATGGATGGAGTGTAATGGTGCATTGTGTTAACAAAACTCTTACTTTTTACTTTGAAGTTGATGGTCATTTGCATGTCAAAATATAAATATTTAATCATAAACATAATATTTTCAAAATAAGTAACATGCAAATCAAAGATATGTATATTAAATAAAAAGAAAAGTCTATACATTTTTTAAGTTTAAATTTAAAGGCTAATCAAAATTTTAAAAAGTTTCGAGTTAGAAAAGAAAATATTGTGATTTGTTGATTGAGGATTTTTAATTTGTTAATTATTTTATGGACAAAAATTGGTGAAGAAATAAACTTTAAATAATTAAATAATTAACTAAACTAAACATATAAAAGAAAACACAAATAAAATTTTAAACAATGTAGACACAATAAAATTTGTGTCAATGCATATAGTAAATATAATTATTTGATGTAAAAATAAAGTCTCTTAAGTAAATAAAATAGTTTCAAATTGATATCTCTTGACATTTTTTAAATAGATGTATTTAAGATATCTATACTAGTTTATTGAACACATCTAGAGTTTAACTATAAAATAATATAAATGATTATGTCAACATTGCACTATCATCTTAGGAGCATATTACACACTTGTCTACTATTCTTGACCTTAGTTCATTGTCATTGAATTGGTCCATCTAGAAGTTTAACTTAGAACAAGAACCTCACAATTCAATAAATTCACCTAAGGTGTTCCTATACATCACACATTCCCTACTAGATTCATAACACAAACATAAAGACAAACAAGTTTTAGTTAACAGAGTTCAACAAAATAAGATCTACAAATCATAGGTTTCAATTCCACACATAAGTTTAGATATACACATAAGTCATTGGGTGTTTTATTTTTCCTATCTCATCTTTACAGTGTCAAGACTGTAGCTATATTATGGTCCCTGCCATAAACATAGGTAAGAACTCTTTTGAAAAATTAGGATTTGTAAAGCTATAGATATATTACAGTCCCTGCCATAAACATGGGTAAGAACTCTTTTGAAAAATTAGGATTTGTAAAGCTATAGATATTGCTTGCTTGATATTTTCAAAGGATTCACTTTTCCCAAGCCTCCATTTAAACTCTTTATCTTTAGACCGATGACCTTCCCTTTTTGAAGAGAACCAGATTGATTTTGATATCAAGTTTCTGCAATCCATATTATAGTTCAGATATTTCTGAATTCAATTGTGTAGATATTTTCCTCTCTGATTTTGATTTGAATGCAAAAAACTTTCTACACAATCGAATCCAAAAATATCTGAACTAAACTGATTTTGATCATCCATGATACAGGCTCTTCTAAAAAGAATGCAAAACGATGAAAGCCATCTACACGTTGAATATTTTTTCTTTCATTGGCAGCTTTTTGGTTTTCCACATTCATTCTGCATTGCAATAATTTCAAACAGGGATTGTAATCTGATAAAATATAGAACTGAAAAATATGATATATATTAACATGGAAGTATTACAATTTATAATAAAATGCTGAGATTAACAGTTCTACAAATAACTCAACAGATTCCTAAACTAACTTCTAGAATAGTGAATCTTACAACACAACTGAGATAGATGACCTAGTCAACTGAAACACATGTTCTAGTTTATTCATTATTTCTAACATAATCTGCTTTTTGGTTTACTCGTTGCGTTAGGCACAGAATTGCAGCTCTTGTGATCCGCCGTATTCGGTTTAAAACATGGTCACAGATTTTGAAATGATTCATCAATGTTTTGTGTTGGCGATTTCAAAATAAGCTGAAATTGTGCCTGGTGGGAATAGTTTCTATAGTATGTGAATATATTTTGTCACGGGTAAATTGGTATATAAGATCGCTTGATTTCAGATTGAATTTTAATGAGCTTAGTTTGTTTCAAACAGTGGCTGGCGTGATTGCATTGGGGGACTATGTAGAAAGAGCCACCATTGTCTTTCTCTTTACATTGGCGGAGTGGCTTTAATCTAGATCTGCCGACAAGGCTGATATTTTTGTTTGAATTTGCATTTGTTTCAGGGAACTTATCTCAATTTTGAGATTTAGGGTTAAATATCTGGTTTTCTCAGGCCTGAAAGGCTATATCGACTGTGATGAATCTGGTACCTCAAACTGCTGTGATCGAGGAAACAGGGGAAACTGTGGAAATTAACACTGTTTTGACTGTGAAATCTGGCGAAAGCATCCCTCTAGATGGCCTTGTGATGATATCTGGTAAAAGTTGTGTACATGAGAGTCGCTTGACAGGTGAATCCGAAAGGATATGTCATAAACTACTAAGAAATGCAGGGTATTTAAGTGTAAGTACTGTAACCAAGGCAGAGGACTCTAGAGTGGCAAAAATGGTGAAGCTTGTGAAGAAGCCCAAAACCATCAGTCCCGCACAGAGCAGTTTTTACAGCGATTTTCTATTCAATTCATAACTAGGAGATAATTAACGGGTTTGTTTAAACTTTATTTATTTTTGAACAAAACTTAATCATGCGCCCTCAATGTCCAGTCTCGGTCGAGGGCGTCAGATTTTCAGCTTCATGTAAATTTTATTACAAGGAGAATTCTGCCCTAAAAGTAGGGTACCCTCGAACCCTAATCGTTCTCCTGTAGAGCTTCTTATTCTGTTTGTATTCCATATATAGTGTCGCATAGGAGACCAAACAGATAGGAAGTAGAGGCACGACTCCACGACAACAAGACATATCCACTATATAGACACTATCTCACATTTGTTTTGGGTGAAATAAAGAGATGGAAAAGGTCAAAAGAAGTTTGGGAAGAAAGGGTTTGTATCTTATGTGCAGGAGGGCAGGTGGAAACAGAAAAGCATTTTATCTTGAAGGGAAGGAGAACAACACTTCACAATGCTAAAATAGCAGGGATTACTATCCTATAGACTTTCCTTTGGTCTCGTGGATGCTAAAAATCTTCTATTCTATTCTATCAGGCAGGTCAACAGGGGTCCATAGCCGTCGCAATTCTGCTTGGATTAGGTAGTATCTGTGTTATTAATATTATATATTTACTTTTTTGTTTGTTTGTTAAGTATGAAATGAATGAGAAGAAATACGCATAGAAACATAACATAGTCTGTCATTATACTCTTGAAAGAGAGGTCACAAGTTCAAATCATGTAAGGGGTAAGGTATGTACACCTTGTATTGTGGAGCACGAGTTAGGTGCCTCCCTCATATTGGGAGTACGAGGAGTCCCATATACTGTAAGCCATCTGTAGACCCAAAAACAAACGGCCTAGTATCGTGGACTATAAAAGGACCTTTCCTTTCTTTTTTATATGCTATATATATTTTTGATTCACCAATTAATTGTTTCAATCACATCTTATTGTGAGGAAAAATTATCATATCTGAAACAATGTATATGGAAGTTTTTCCTGGATATATCATATGTTTAACAAATATCATTATAATTGTAATGGTTCTTTGTACCTTGAATGAGGCTATCCAACATTATGAATAATACCCCCTTCTTTTCAAATATAGGCAAAGATAATTTTACCATATAAATGTGTGGAGTTTGGAAACTTATATAGGATAGGAGTTACACACAGATCAGTAAGAAAAAGACTAATATAATTTGAAGTGAATTTATTTATCTTAGACACTCAAAATTCTGAAAAACAAACTTAAAAAACTCAATGTATCTTAAAAGCAAAAAAATTATTGACAACTAATCTTAAGTTTGTTAACTACTTTTGTTGCTTGTGGTCGAATGCGGTCTGCCACACTAAGAACTACAAATTTTGTATCTACTCCTTCATATGCTACTGCGGAGCCTTCCATATTCCACGTGTCTCATACATCTATAATCCACCATTAGCAAAATGTGAGCAGTTTGAAAGCTGTAATAGGAAGAATAATTACTGTTGCAAGTGTCAATTTTATCTTGGCCCCAACAAAGCCGGGGTTTCAAATAGTTGTTGCCAATGTAATTTTTTTGGCCAATTCATAAATTATATATTATATTATATTTAATAGTATATATAATATAAAATAATAAATATAATTGTAATATAATTTTTCTCCAAAATAATTGAGAGAAAAAAGAGAAAGAAAGGAAGAGAGAAAGAGAGAAAGAGATGGGGAGTAAATGAGACCAAGGATGAGAGGAAAATAGGCAAAGAGAGATAGAGAGAGTTAGAGAGAGAAACAACAATAGAAATGACCATAGGATGTGTTGATTTACTATCCATTCACCTCAGCAGAAGGCTCAATGCCATGTTGCCTACAGTATATTACCATTGCCATGACAATTGGATGTGCTGATTTACTATCTAGGCTTGATGTCCACTATATATGTATGCATTTCCCTTGTTCCTTATCTATGAACATATATGAATAGATCCAATAGAAAGTTTCAAAAAATCTAAGAATTTTTTACAACCAATGCAACAAATTCTCTTTGTTTCTAGCCTCTAAATCCACAAACTTGATTTCCACCATTTGAAATTGTTCTTCTGCGAGAGTCCCTGTCTTGTCAAAGGCTACAACTTTGAGCTTTACCAAGGCTTCTAGAAACCCTCCACCTTTGATGAGAAGGCCAAGCCTTGAAGCAGTGGCCAAGCCACAAGCAAAGGCAACAGGGGTGGAGATGACAAGAGCACAAGGGTAAGCAAATACTAGAAGAACAAGCACTTCGTATATGTATTCATGAGCATCCAATGACTGCTTGATAGATAACATTATTACTACTACTATTTCCACTAATACAACCACTGAAATATACACAACAAAGATGGTTATTTTCCATGTACAAACTAAGGCACAACCTAATAAAGATCATTATTTCCACAAACCAACCACGATATTTTCCACAGATCAGATTTGTGAACCTAAGACCTACCTATGACTATGCTTGGTATAGTGGGGATTCTATTGCCATATTGCCCACAATCAACAAAACAACAAGCTTTGTTACAAAAAACTTAATTTGAACTCAACCTTTAGAAAGAGGAATCATAGGTCATGCCCAACCTGACACTAGCATAGATGAAGAGCAGAGTAGAAATAAACTCTACAATGTATTTCTTCAATGTCTCAAATTTAAATGCCTCATCAAAGCTGCCAAAGGCTATGCCCAATGCCATCTTGATTACAAGATTTCCCTCTTTGAGCTATTAAGTTTAGAGATAGATGCATAATTTAACTTCTAACTTTTATGTTTTATAAAATTTATATAATTTTATTTATAGTTTAATTTTTTTTTTTTCATTAATATTTATCAAGTATTATTAATATACATTTAGATTATATTAGTATGGTATTTTGAACTCAATTCCTATTTTTAGACTACAAATATGTATATATTTATGATTTTATATATTTTTTTGTATAGACATATCCAACCCCACATTCCCTTCCCCCTCCCCCCCACCAAAAAAAAATCTTATCTTGTACCCAATTATGATTTGGCAACTTAATGTTAACCTCTAGAAGCATTTTCTAGCTTCCCATGATCAGTGAGGCTCAATTGACGTTAATTGTTGGTGATGCTTGATTGTTTGATGCTTATTAGTCTAGCACTAGTATTTAAAAGGTTTGTTTGGTATATAGACTGGAACCAAGAGCCTCTTTAGATATATGGATATATCATATATGTATATTGCTTGAATGCAAATAATCTACATCTTGCATCAATTATATTTGGAGGACAAGGGTAAATATACTACAAGCTTGAACCATTACTTTTATAAATAAACATTTTTGTTTGACAATGTTGGTTTGTATCATAGGCACATTAAAATTTCAAAACTTTTTAAAAATGTTTTTCTTATCAATCTTACTGGAAATAACTTCCTTTTTCAATATTCTCACATAAATATGTCTAATGTGAGAAGTTTGATCTCTAAATACATTTGCAGTGGGATGGTTTTGGATTGATTATGAAACCCCTATATGTATTTTTGAGCAAAATTTTATTATTTTTGCACTCAATGGAGAATATTTGCATGTACTGGTTCTCTAATAAACTTGAAATTGTAACTTTTTCTTCAATGCAAAACTAACTTTATTATAGGTCATGTACAATTTGTGTGCACTTTATAAATTTTAATCTTTGTTTATTCTAAAATTTATTTTTCTGGCAATGATGTAATGTGGAGCAGGTTCTTGCATGTTTTTGCATATTGATGTTTGTTGCTATAGTTTGTTTGAGGTTTAAATATCCCAAATTAGATGGTTAATGAGAAAAACACTAAAAATAAGGGGAAGAGATAGCCATGATTGGATCCATGTTGGATGTCATTGTAAATACTCTTTTTTTCTTATCATAGAGCCCTTGTCTGTGATCAAGCTCTTATGGCAACTTTGTGTGAGAATTGTTTTATTTCTAACCCTTCCATGGTTTGGGCTTTTCAAGTTCATTTTCAATATATATTTGAATGTATGTTTGCAATTAAATACTAATGGGCATTGTGACATTTTCAATTCCCATTCAACTGTTCATTTCTTTGCACAAGGAAAAAGAAGTTGGTTATAATCACATCCTTGAAAGTAATTGAATTATCTTTTCTTGGAATTGTTGTTAGGTGTTAGTTGTTAATAGAGATGCATATTATTGCCATGCAATAAGTGTTAATGGTTTATATTTTTATTTTTATTTCTCAAAAAATATTTTCTCTGGGTAAATCCTTGTGTTTCTCTTCTTTGTGACATTTTTTAGTTATTCAGTTGTCTTCCTTTTGTGAAAGCATAAATCTGTTTTGAGTTTTCTTAGATCAAATTTGGTAGATATATAACATATTGGATGGATTGCTTGGTAGATTGATATCCACAAATTAATATTGCTCCCCAATCTAATTGAAAAAATAATGCTACTCTGTAGATCTACCTCCAAATTTATGTTGAAATTTGGATTTGATGATTGATGCTAGCTTAGTAAAGGAGTTGTTGGAATAAAAATAGAGGAAATCAATACTACTATGCAAAGAGAAAGGGTGCTCCAACTACAACACATCTTGAGTTAGTGAGATACTGGAAAATAATCTTAGTTGCAATACCCTCATCAAGATGGATGCAAATGGCATATGAATTCTAGGAATATAGAGAAGGACGATCATGCTTAATTTGAGAACAAATGAATGAAATTGAACTAGGCATAAACAAATAAATATAGGGTTTTCATATGCAACCTCAGCTGCAATTCCAAGGAAATGGAAGTAATGGCTGTAGTTCCCTATACCCTCATCAACATGGATGAAAATGACATATGAATCCTAAGAATATAAAGAAGGATGATCATGCTCAATTTTAGAGAAAATGAATGAAATTGAACTAGGCATAAACAAACAAATATAGGGTTTTTGAATGCAACCTTAGATGCAATTCCAAGGAGATGGAGATAATGGTTGTAGGTCTAAGAAAAGGTTTATGGCAGATTATACAAGATTTAGTCCCCTTCTATTTAACTTGAATGAAATAAGAGACCAGATCTAACAATGATAGTTGAGGTAATCCTAATTGTGAGAAAGTAATTCAAGTAAAATCTGGCGACAAATCTCAACTGGGATTGGAGGTTTGTCTTCTATTTCCACGTGTATTTCTTGAAGAAGAATTCCTTAGTTATCATACTGTCCTAGCTCCTCTGACTTTCCAATAAACCTAGATCCATTTGCAAAAATGTTGAGAAACTATGTCTCAACTTCCAGTTTGAAGTCCTTGTTTTCTTGCCTTGGTGATATCTTGTGTCGTTTGCAAGTTCTACCGGAGGCGAAACCGGGATGGAATTTGGCATTGAACCTTTTGCCAAGTTCCGGGTTCTGTTCCCATTCCGTCTCCGGCTCCACTTCCTGTCGTTGGTCTCTTCTCTCTGTTTTGTTGGTTTTGGCAAAGGTGAAACCGGATTTGGAACCTGGCAATGTCCGTTTGCCATGTTCCTATTTCTGTTTCCGTTCTGGATCCAGATCCGATTCCTACCTTTGCGATTTGGTCTTCCTTGCTATTTGGTTTTTCCTCGGGATGGTTTCCTTCTCTTCATTCCGGTCTGAGCTTGTTGTTTCTTGCAGTTGGCGGAGGCGGAACCGGAACCAGAATGGTTCCTGAACCTGTATTTTTGGTGGAGTCCTGTTTTGTCTCCTGTTCCAACTCTGGTCTTGTGGATTCTTGTCTTGGTTTGACCTCGGGTTGTCTTCCTCCGGCCAGAACTATTTATGGTGTGTTTTTTCTTACCGTGGGTGGAGGCGGAACCGAAATAGTTCCTAAACCTGTATTTTTGGTGGTTTCCTGTTTTGTCTCTCGTTTCGACTCCGGCTCCGGCAGAGTTGTAAAGACTTGGATGTCTTGAACAAGCTCGGTGTCTATTTGATTGAGTTGGACTCAGTGTCAGTTGCGATAGGCAATGGGATTTGGACACGTGACAGTCTGTCTGAATGTTGATTGGACAAAAACCTAAATAGTTATTGTGACAGTTGCATAGTCAACCTAGGGTGGTGAACTCAACCCGTTTTGTTGTTGGCATTGAATGCAAAGGTGGCTGGTTGCAGGGAAATCTGTCAGGTCTGATCAGTTGCGTGATTTGAGGATGGACTTCATTGTTGTGTAGGACTTTTGAGTCGACTACATATGATTGTGAGAACTGAATATTATTATAGAGTTCTCTTTTGGCAAAAGAAGTTAAAAGTTGTAGATTGAAGAGCAGAAGGAGAGAAGAACGTGTATTCTTGAAGAGAGGTGGTTTCAACTGTATGTTGAGAAAACATTGCAACAATGAATCTAAATCTCTCTAGGCAATTGTAAGCTATACAGAGAAGACTGTAAATTGTATGTATTTGTTTCAATACTGTAATACAATAGTCTTGATATTGTGTGGTGGGTTTTTACCTGGAAAGGTTTTCCCACGTAAATTTTTGTGTCAATCTGTGAATGCTTTGTTCTACTGTTATTTTTTTAAAAATGGTTGTATTCATCTCAAGTAGTTTATGAAGCTATTAGAATCAGTTTTTGCTTCACTCCTCTATTGTATTGGCGTTAAGGGAATGTATTTCACACTGTTGGGTCATTAGATCCGCATTCTTTTTCCCTTCAAAAATGATGGAATAAAAAAAGGTCATGGGTGTTGCAAGTATGGTGCAGGTGTTGTCATTGATGTCAACAGTAAGTTTGTTGCACTATGTTGTCTTTAGTGTTGTCACTGATGTCAACTTATGTCAACCTCTAGTGTGGTGTTGAGAAAATGTTGAAGATGAGGGATTGTTGATGTTGCAGATGGGGATATTGTTGCAATCTCTAGTGTGATAATGTTGAGAAGTGTTTGTGGTAGTGTGAAGGTGTTGTAGATGTTGTAGAAATGTTGTGTTGGTGTTGCTGATGCAACTTGTTCACTTGGTTTCCAAGTGCTTTTGAGAAAAAAATGAATAAAAGAGTGTGTAGTGTGACAGATGTGTGTTTAGTGTTGTGCTTCACATTCCTTCATGATTGAAGATTGTAGACACTGAAAAATGTCCCAAATCATATTATACACTCAAATTAGGTATACTAACATCATTTCCTCTTGAAATCCATCCTCTTTTCGCTTAATTAATTAATTTTTTTAAATAAAAGTGGTAAAGCCACAAACATTTATTAAAGAAAAAGAGTAATACATAGGAATAAATGGCAGAGGAAGAACAAAAACTACAAATTAGGACATTCTCAATAAATCAAAACACAGGTAAATACATAGAAAATACCTGTACATCGTGAAAGATTAACACCCCAACATTGGGTTTACAAAGTATCACAACGTATCCATGAACAAAAACAAGATGGATATGGGGAGACCATTTGACTGTAAGAAGAAACAAAAAATAACCCCAATCATGACGACATGAGATCTAAATCAAAAGAATCCCCATTGAAGGAGAGGAAGTTGAGTAGAAGGTGGCATATTCCGAACATCGAACAGAAACAAGAGACTTGCAACATGATTAAAAGTGAACATTCCAGATAAAAGAAGAAGTAGAGGAAAGACAAAAATCTACTTGGAGATGAAGTAAATGAGCCAAAGGCTATGCTCAGTCCAAAATAAGCTAGGAATGTGCCATATGCATTAGAGCACCAAAAGACCCACTATAGGATTTACAAAACTGACAATCTCCATTTGATAGAGCATTGAGAATCCAAGAAGCACAAAAATGTGGTTACCAAAGAGAATTACAAATAAATGCCACTTTCCTTTGAGGACTCCAAATCAGTGGGCGGAGGAAAGTATGGTGTGGAGTGGGGTTCCACCAAAGTATGATAGATCAAAATTGCACAACATCAAAGAGATCCAAAAGCAAATTCAAAATTGTGTGACCCAATCTTGGTTTGAGCCCTTGCAGATTTATAATGAAGTCGTATGAGTAATCATCTAGCAAGCCATGAGCCATTGAGCTTAAGAGAGCTGAGATTGAATGATTGGAGAGGATAAATTGGTGGCAAAAAATACCGCCCATAAGGTTAGATGAATTTAAAATGTCATAATCCTCAAGAGCATTATGTAATGCAGAAAGTAGACAAACATGGGAAAGAATATAGGAACCAACCAAAGATTTAACCATCTCTCCACACCAAAGTACATCCATTAAATTAGAAACAAAATGAGATGCTACCTCATGAGGGAGCAACATGGAATGGAATTATAACCAACCGTGTCCCAAAATAGTTCTTATTGCGTCCGCCATAGGTTTTCATTCTAAAATACAAGTTCGACTCAATTTTTTAGTGGAGAAGGGCCTTGCATCTCTTAGTTCATGATATCTTGGAAAAATGATAACCATGAAAGAGTTTTGCATTGTGTCTTCTGCAAGAAGCAAATGAGATACCAAGACAAAAACTAGAGACAATCCATTAATAGAACCATCACATGCTGGGAGATACAATGTAAGTAAGATAATAAATGCTAGTATAATCTTACTACACCAAAAGGTGATATGCCAACATTATTATGCCGTAATTCAAAATAGTAGATCCAAGCCATTTGTCACAAAATTGATCTTTGATGACCATAAAGTACCAAATAGTGCAATTTTGATTAAGTGATAAGATATGGAGATCACCAGATCCGCTTAACACATGAGCCCAGTGTTAACTGGAGGTCCACGTACACCCATACATTCCCAGAATTTGTGGGAGAGGAGCATGCGAAAATGACATTCACACAATCAACAAGTACCAAAGAGGTGGCAATAAATGAAAGGCATTAAATGAGAGTGCCAATTCAAATATCCCCATTGTTTGTCATTTTGGTGATGATGTTAGAAAAGGAATACGTGTCAAGAACAATTGGGAATTGTTTCTCCAAAATGGAGACAAGAATATAGCCATTGGCGACAAAAACCTTTTCTTAGGAATGAGAACTAACAAGTATTGAAACAACATTCCCCAAGCATGATAATTTTGTAATGTGCTGCCAAATATCTCACACACTAACCGAATAGAGGGAGTAAATCCCTAAGTGCAATTAGTATGGAGAAGGGGCCCGCAAGAAATACCAAAGTACCAGAAGGTGAAATTTTCCACATATACATCCATCAAGGCCTCAACATTTTAATTGAGCCAACATAGCCACACTGTTGGTATGTGGCGGTTGATCATGCTATACTATACTTTTTTAGTACTGTACACTCTTCATGTATTATTGTACTGTAAACCCTAATTTTTGGAAGCTTCTAAAAGCTTGTTATAAGTGGCTGGGATGGAGAGTTGTAGCATGGCATTATTCGCAATATTGTAATAGGTTTTGCACTGGATAATAAAATCATTGGATGGCTGTGGTTTTGTGGATGTAGCCCAGATTGGGTGGACCACGTTAAATTTTCTGTGTTGTCTTCTATGTGTGTTTTATTACTCTATTTTATTGTTCAAATATGCATTTAACTTGTTATATATCTGCCTTCTAACCCTAACACACGCATATATGACATTTTAGGCCACGTTAACATACTTGAGCCACGTTACCAATTATTTTCCAATTTCATCAAAATCACATAATAAATGGATCCGAGATCATACGTGACTGAGCAAGATAATTAGCTCAGGCCGCAAAAACCAAGTTAAACATATTAGATCTGTAGCATGATCATATAGCCAAGAATCAATAAAAGAGAATTTTAAATTAGGAATTCAACAGACTCAAATATTCATGATACAAAAGAACTTTTAAATGCATATTTTCATCAATAGCTTTGTTTGCTAGCCGATTTGCTTGTTTATTGGCTTCTCTGTAACAATGCATTGCTTGATAAGAGGGAAAATTGTTTAGGAGATGTCAAATATGAGAAGAAAGATAATTCAAATGCCAAGTATTCAAGTGACTCTTTAGTACTACAGACACCACAACCATGGAGTCCCCTTCAATTTGAATATGGGGAATATAAAGTTTAATTGCTAGCTTCAAACCTAGCTTTAGAGCATTAAATTTTGCAACATTCTGGGAGGCTAGAGCATATTGCTCCAACAAAATTACCATGATAATCTCTTAGGATTGAGGCAACCTCTGATTTCCTAGAAGCCTTGTCAAAATTGAGTTTAATATAATCCTTAGGTGGTGGTAACCATTTAATGGAAAACCTATTCATAGGAGGATTTTTGGTCAAGATGGAGCCCACACTGGGAATTTTGAGGAGAGACTAGTTCTTTAGAATGAAAGAATCCTAAGAAGAGAAGCATTTATTAGTAATTGCATTCTTATAAAGGCTTGACATTATTGTTTCAGAAATGGAAATTTTAAAATTTTGGATGATTTGTCCCACAAGTAGTTGTTCATTTTTAAAAATCCATCTGTTCCTTTCAACCCAAATGTTCCAAATGAGAATCGAGGGAGAAATTTCCCAAAGATAGGCAAACTTAGAGGTTGAATGTAATTTAGGCCAACTCTAAAAATGATGGAGGATCATATTTTGCAAGGGAGAATGCCAACCTAGTCTATTCATTAACCATGCCCAACATTCATATGAAAATGGTCAGTTATTGAGTAGATGATCTATATATTCAAATGCATTACCACACATCACATAGGGGAAGAGAGGAACTATTCCCAATCTATCAAGTATTAGGCCCAAGAGTATTCTGTCTTTGATGGCCAACCAACTAAAAGCACCTACCTTCAGAAGTACATTGGGGCCCATCAAAGATTAGAAGGCCAAGAAGAGGGGACATCACCACTTACCAAAGAATTATATCCTTCTTTAACAATGTAATTTCTCGATTTAGATCTTGTCTAGATTATTTCATCAGGTTTTTTCTGAAAAATACAGTTTTCCTTTTTAGGAGTTCAGATTTGAGAGAATCCTTCATGTAAGATAGGATTGGAAGAAAACTGAAGTCTTTCCATTTGAATGAATGTAAAGGGTCCTTCTGATCAATAAAAAAATAATCTTGAAAGGAAAATAGACAGTGCATAAACGCTTTTTTAACACTAAAACTATAGAGGAGAAGTGCAAAGACCAGTTTTAAAACTTCTTAAAACAACTAAGATGAACAAAAAATATAGGATAACAAGAGTAACAAGAAATAAAACATACACACAAAGATAACACCAAAATTATGTGGGAAAACCCTTACGGGAAAAAACCCACCAGACCAAGAGCAATCACTTTGTATTACAGTAAAAGCTTACATACAAAGTTAAGAAAATTCTCTCTCTTTGATATTAGCTCACATCAGTAAGTAGTCAACCTTCTCACTGTTACAATGCTTTTAGCATACAATGAATACATACATGTTTTTACCGTCACCTTAGTGACTTATATATTTGACTGTTATAACTCTTACGCATTATTCTGCCAACCAACCAATCGGGTGCTTTATTATGCATGTTCCTTCTGATAGACAAATCCGATCACTTCTAACCAAGTCGCCCTGCAATCACACATCGGGCCACCTAGACATTAATTCTCTTTGCCTGAAAAAGATTCTTTCATCGACCGAAACACGTCTCACACTTAATGCATGCACCACTTCAAACTTTGGCCAATTAGTCGTTGATTACTTGCCATTCGTTCACTGCTTCCAGTTGAGTTAGACCAATAAAGAAAGAAGCACCAAACTCCTCTTACCGCTCCATTGCAGGCCTTTCAAATAGCCCTCACGGTAGTGCGGTGTACCATGCTACCGCTCAACTCATACTCACCCTCCATGGTTTGGCGGTAGACATACCACACCACCACGATAGAGTAAAGGAACCACCGTAGTATGGCGGTAGGCCCTTGATCGACTATCTGCCACCTCTGAGCAACCCCCATAGTAGGGAGGTAAATGATATGTCTGATTGCCCAGTCCACCGCGCTACCGCTAGCTAAGGATAAATACCCTGCGATAAGGTGGTAACACCGCCCAACCACAGACATAACAACAGAGGCCCGCGGTAAGGCGGTAAACCGCACAACCGCGCCTCTAAGACCTTTTCCCCGCTGTAAAGCATTTAAGACTAAAACAAAAGTATTTTGCCAAGTCCTTTTTAGGGGTCCAGCTCAGAAGTTGAGGCACTTGTTCCCAACAAGCTCCCACTTGATGAAGACTTACTGGCTTCTCTAGAGATTGAATTTACTGATGATCATAGGCCCTCGAATCTGTGCACCATCTAAACTTGTTCGTGCTCACTGGCTTCGTTAATGCATTTGCAACATTCTTCAAAGTGTCAACCTTTTCTAAACAAACCTTTCCATCTTCCACCATGTCCCTCACGAAGTGATACTGCACATCAATGTGCTTTGTCCTGGCATGGAAAGTAGGGTTCTTTTCCAAACAAATGGCACTCTGACTACCACAACAAATTGTAATTTTCCCTGCATTAAAACCAATATCAGAACACAAATGACTCAACCAAAAAGCTTCTTTGCAGGCATGTGTTGCTGCCATGTATTTAGCTTTTGTAGTAGACAAAGCGACTACAAACTGTCACTTGCTCATCCAACTGACTGCACCACCATTCAACATAAAAGTGTATCCACTGGTGGATCTCTTGCTATCAATGTCCCTTGCCCAATCAGAATGTACATATCCACAAATGTTGAGTGTTCTCTATGATGCAACCGAACTGCCATGGTAACACAACACATATTTTGAAGTCCCCTTTAAATATCTGAACACCCTCTTCATAACATCCCAATGTGTTCTTCTTGTATTTTCCATAAAACGACTAAGAACTCCCACTGCTTGGGCAATATCTGGCCTTGTACATACTATTGCATACATTAAACTTCCAACAACACTTGCATAAGGCACCTTGGCCATGTCCTCCATCTCAGTAGCAAATTTTGGACAGTTTTCAACATATAGCTTTGTTCTCTGCAAGATTGGAACAATTAGCTGCTTGCAATCATTCATACCAAATCTCTCCAAGACAATGTTGACATACTTATTTTGGTTAACTCAAAGCTTTCTGCTTGTTCTGTCCCTAGTTATTTCCATTCCCAAAATATACCTTGTTGCACCCAGATCTTTCATTTCAAACTTTGTAGACAAGTGAGATTTAAGATCAAAAATCGTAGACTTACTATTTCCTATGAACAACTAATCATCCACATATAGGGTAATAGTAAGCACATGATCATTTTCAGATTTATAATAAACACAATGATCATATTTTGATCTCACAAATCTCATAGACAACACAAATGTGTCAAAATTTTGGTACCACATTCTAGGATACTGCTTCAAACCATACATATATTTATTTAACTTGTAGACTAGAGCTTCTTTACCTTTTTCAACGAAGTGCTCAAGATGGGACATATAAATATCTTCTTCCAGCTCTCCATGGAGAAATGTTGTCTTCACATCCATCTACTTGATCTCTGAGTCATACACTGCTGCCAATGACAAAAGAGATCTGATAGATGTCAACTCTTCTACAGGGGAAAATATTTCTCCATAATCAATTCCCTTTTTCTGAGAGAATCCCTTTGCAATCAACCTTGCCTTATATTTTTCAACACTGCCATCTATACCAGTCTTCTTCTTAAATACTCATTTACAACCAACAGGTTTTCACCCTTTAGGCAAAGGTACCAAATCCAAAGTTTCATTCTTCTTCAATGATTCCATTTCTTCATTCATGGCTTCCAACCAGGAATTTGAATTAGACATGTTAATAGATTATTTTACAGTCCTAGGCTCATCAGTGCTTGTAATCAAAGCATAGGCACAATTCGAATCTAACATAGAGAAACCATACCTATCAGGTTGTGATTTTTCACGTGTAGACCTTCTTATTGGCTGAGGTTGTGGTTCTTCATCTTCAGAACTCTCCTCAGTTTCAGGTACACCATGTAGTTCCTCCTTTTTTGGAGTTTGAGGAATCTTAACTACATCATTATTCTTTTCTCTATTATTTGTCTCTAACTGTGGATCAGCTACTGAAGGTTTCAGCTCACGAAATATTACACTTATTTTGTACATAAACTTCTTAGTATCAGGATTCCAAAGCTTGTATCCCTTCACACCAACACCATAGACGATGAAGATACATTTAACAACCTTGTTCTACAACTTGGATCTTTTCTCATTTGGCACTAATACATATGCCTCATAGCCAAAAACACGAACATGTCTCAGAGAGGGCTTCTTACCAGACCATGCTTCCAAAGATGTCTTGTTACAAGAGTAGAACAAGGTGAATGATTTACCAGGTAACATGCTGTAGCCACAGTCTCAGCCAAGAACTTCTGCTCCAGGCCAACACTGCTCAACATACTTATCGCTCTCTCCATTAATGTTCTATTCAACCTTTCATCAACTCCATTTTGCTGTGGAGTATAAGGTGTAGTTTTATGTCTTTTAATCCCATGGTCTTTGCAATACCTTTTGAAATTTGCAAAACAAAATTCACCGCCATTATCCATCCTCAAGAATTTAATTTTCTTTCTAGTCTGATTCTCTACCAAAGTTTTAAATTCTTTAAACTGACTGAACACTTTTGATTTTCTCTTAAGAAAGTGTATAAATTCCCTTCTCGAATAGTCATCAATAATAGAAACATAATATCTAGACCTCGATAATGAGGGAAAATTAACTGGACCAAACACATCAGAATTAACATAATCTAGTACACCATAAGATTTATGAGGACTCGAATAAAATGAAACACAATGTTTCTTTCCATAAATACAGTGTTCACAAAAATAGAACTCAAGGTTATAGTCATCAAGCCCTTCAACAAAATTTTTATTTTCCAAGGTTTTTAAACCTTTATCACCTATGTGACTAAGTCTATGATGCCACAACATGGTCTTCTCTGCTGGGAGTTTCACCTCCAAGGGATTTTCTCTTAGAGGAGCTTCATCATCCTTCTCTACAAGAGAAACTTTGCTTGACTTTACAGAGACATTGTTACATTGAACAAGGCGTGCATCTAGCTTGTACAAAGTTCCAGTATGTACACCCTTAGCCAACACCATGACACCTCTAGCCATTTTACATCCTTTTTTCGAGAAAGAAACTTCCACACCAACATCATTCAACTTACTGACAGAAAGTAAGTTACGAGCCAAACCTGGTATGTGTAGTACATCACCAATCCCTTTGATTCTTCCATTAAGGAATTGTATTTTAACTCTCCCATAGCCAACAATCTCCAATGTTGAATCACTTGCTAGGTACACCTTTCCACCATCATACTTTTCGTACTTGGTAAACCACCCTCTATGAGACATCGTGTGAAAAGATGCACCTGAGTCAACCAGCTAGACATCATCTGATGCCTGAGTTTTCAAGGCTACAATGAAGGCATCTGCATCACTCTGAGAAGAGTCATTGTCTGAAGAATTATTATTCTTCTTTTTCTTCTCTTTGTAATCCTTTCGAATATGGCCAGGCTACCCACAATTCGAGCATTTCACCTTGGATTTTTTACCAGGAGACTTTGATCTCCCATCAGATTTTGATTTAGACTTCTTGTCCTTCTTCTTGCCTTTCTCCTTTGATCTACCTCGAACAACAAGGGCCTCTTTGGCCATCTCTGAAGATTTCCTCCACATCTCTTTAGATAGTAGTGAGGCAACAACGTCTTCCATCTTGAAAGTAGTGGTCCTACTTCCAATAGCCATTACAAGATGATCCCAAGTGTCAGATAATGAACATAATAGGAGCATGCAACAATCCTCCTCCTCTATCTTCACACCCATAGATGCCAAATGAGCAACACTCATACTAAATGAGTTTAGATGGTCTGCAAAAGATGCACCTTCTTCCATCTTCAAGGAGTACAAATTCTTCCTTAGGAATAAATTATTTACCAAAGACTTTCCCTGATAAATATCACCAAGATTCTTCCATAACGAAGCTGCAAACTTCTCCTCATGGAGGTTCAGGAGTACAAAATCAACTATACTAAGTCTTATTAGACCTCTCTCTTTTCTATCTGCAAGTTCCCAATATTCTTGCTTCATACCTTGTGGCATAGTTCCACACACAACAACCTAGAGGTCTCTATCCACAAGAAAGTCTTCCATTTTGAGTTTCCACAACTCAAATTTTATGCCATTGAATTTTTCAATCTCTACTCTACCTGATGTACTCGCCATCTCAAACATAACTGAGTTCTATCTTTGCAAGACTCCCACTGGAACCGTATTAGAACAAAAAACTAGCCTTACTAACAAGGATAACACAGGTGGCCAAGCTCTAATACCACTTGAAAGGAAAAAATATAGTGCGGAAACTCTTTCCTAATGCTAAAACCATAGAGGAGAAGTGTAAAGACTAGTTTTAAAACTTCTTAAAACAACTAAGATGAATAAAAAATACAAGATAACAAGAGTAAGAAAAATAAAACATACACACAAAGATAACACCAAAATTACGTGGGAAAACCCTTACGGGAAAAAACCCACCAGACCAAGAGCAATCACTTTGTATTACAGTAAAATCTTACATACAAAGTTAACAAACTTCTCTCTCTGATATTAGCTCACAACAGTAGGTAGTCAACCTTCTCACTGTTACAATGCTTTTAGCATACAATGAATACATACATGTTTTCACCGTCACCTTAGTGAATTATATATTCAACTGTTATAAGTCTTACACATTATTCTGCCAACCAACCAATCAGGTGCCTTTATTATGCACCTTCCTTCTGATAGACGAATTTGATTGCTTCTGACCAAGTCACCTTGCAATCACACATCGGGCCGCCCAGGCATTAATTCTCTTTGCTTGAAAATGATTTTTTCATTGACTGAAACATGTCTCACAATTAATGCATGCACCTCTTGAAACTTTGGCCAATCGGTCATTGATTACTTTCCACAGGTCGACTTGCCATTCGTTCACTACTTCCAGTCGAGTTAGACCGGTCAAACAAAACATTGAACTCCTCTTACCGCTCCACCACAGGCCTTTCAAATAGCCCTCTTGGTAGTGCGGTGTACCGCGCTGCCGCTCAACTCATATTCACCCTCTGTGGTTTGGCAGTAGGCATACCACACCACCATGACAGAGTAAAGGAACTGTTGTGGTATGGTGGTAGGCCCTTGATCAACTGTTTGCCACCTCTGAGCAACCCCCGCAGTAGGGAGGTAAACGATCTGTCTGACCGCTTAGTCCACCGTGCTACCACACACTAAGGACAAAGTCCTCGTGGTAAGGCGGTAACACCACCCAACCGTGGACAGAACAACAAAGGCGCACACTAAGGTAGTAAATCGCACAACCACGCCTCTAAGACCTTTTCCCCGCGGTAAAGCGGTAAAGACTAAAACAAAAGTATTTTGCCAAGTCCTTTTCAGAGGTCCAAGCCAAAAGTTGAGGCACCTGTTCCCAACAAATCTTTCGCTTTATCCCCCCAAATATTTTTTAGAGCAGTCTCTAGTTGAGACCTATCTTCAAGAACCTTGAGGGGTTGATATCCATTCCAAGCATCCTCCAAAAAAAGAGCTTTCTCACCATTGTTAACTAACCAAGATAGGTGAGGAAGGATGACATGTCTACAAGCAACTATAAAATTGCAAATTTTAGATCCAGGTGAGAGGTTCCTTGGGGTGAAGATCCTTTCCCTTTCCATGGAATCCAAGTATTCGTTGTACATGATTTTTCACCATTTCTTGTCTGGATTAGAGTACAATTTCCAAACCAATTTGGCACCAAGGGCTTTATTTTGTAAGAAAATGTCTCTCAGACTTGCACCACCTAAAGCTTTCGACTTGCAGATGTTATCCCAAGCAACTAGGGGAGGTTTATTTTTTTGTGTAACATTTTCTACCCAAAGATTTTTTTTGATTTTTTTTTGAAGAGCAAGCCCTTTCTCATAAGGGATTTTTAGAACTGACATTAAATAAATAGGTAAAGAATGAAAGACAACCTTTAGTAAAACTAGTTTTCTTGCAAATGAAAGCCGTTTGGAGTTTTAGAGAAGGATTCGATTGGAGGTGGAAGAGACAAGATTATTCCAAAAGTCATGATTTTATTTTCCCAAGAAGAAGGGAATTCCTAGGTACTTGCATGATAGCATTCCACTTTGGAAACCCAAAATTTTAAAAGCTAAGTTTTAACCAAGGGGTTCACATTCATGAAGATATTTCATTTCTCAACATTGAAGGACTTGCCCGATGCCAAACAATAATCTGAAAGTATTGATTTGATTTCTCTTGCTTCCTCTATGAATGCTTGTCCAAAAATGAGGGTATCATCTACACAAAGGGAGTGAGAGATTGGAGTGGAAAAGGACTAACAGTGATGCCTTTCCACAATTGATTGTTTCTTGATGCAATAATTGATCTACGTGGTCCTTCTGCCATCAAAACGAATAAGAAAGGCGAAAGGGGGTCTCCTTTCCTTATACCCCTTATAGGAGAAAAATTACCAACCAAGGAACCATTTACCAAAATAGATAAGATTGCACTAGTTATACATGAAGATATCTATTTGCACCAGTTATTTGCAAACCTATTTTTTTTAAGTATAGCTAAGAGGAAATCCCAATCACCTTTGTCATAAGATTTTTCCATATCCAGTTTCAGAACCATTGTGGGGGGCTTGTCCTTCATTACTAAATGTAGTACTTCATGTGCTAATATGTCCCCTTCAAGAGTGTATTTCCCCAAGATGAATCCCCCTTGTTCAATTGAGATGATGGAGGGGAGATTGTTTTCAACTCTAAGAGCTATCACCTTGGTGAAGGTTTTGAAAATGGTGTTACACAAGGCAATAGGCATAAAATCCTTGAAGGGTGTTGCATCAGATTTATTAGGAATGAGAGAAACCATAGTTACATTAAACTCTTTCAGTATTTTTCTATTCCTTCTTGATTCTTCAATGGCAAGGTAAATTTCTCTACCAACAAAATCCCAACACTTATGAAAAAACAATGTTGTGAAGCCATCAAGCCTAGAAGCCTTTTCGACAACCAAGGAGAAGACAACATTTTTCACTTCCTCCATGGTGAATTGAACCATTAACAATTTGTTATGTTCTATCTCAACCAGGGTGAGAATATTAGATCAAGAACAACATTATTTTCCAAAGATCTGTTTTTTTTTATAGGAGCTAACATGTCCTTAAAAAAGGAAACTACCACAACTTCTATAACCTCATCTATGATTAAAGTTTCATTAGAAGGGGAAATAATTGAATCAATCCTTATTTTTTTTCTTCTCAATTTCGTTGAGGCATGAAAAAATTTAGTGTTTTTATCACCATCCCTTAACCAAATATCTCTAGATTTCTACCTCCAATTACATTCTTCCCTTGCCAAAAGTTAATCTAATTCTGCCTTTAGAGATTTCTTCTTATCATAGAGAGTAAAGTCCATTCCATTTTTTATCACTACATCATACAGGTTGGCCAATTCAAGTTCAACTCTGGATTTTTCTTTTGAAAATGTTCTTGAAACATGTTTTATTCCATTCCTTTATTTTCCCTTTGATGAAGTTCAACTTTTGGTAGAGCTAGAACATACGAGTACCAACAAAAAAAAGGGAACTTAGACCACCAATCTTTAAGGAGAGGAATAAAATCCAGATCTTTGAACCACATCAGTTCAAATTTGAAATAACCCTTCTTAGTCGACTTGTTGTCAAAAATTGATAGGGAAATTGGAAAGTGATTAGATCCAGGAAGTGTCAATATTGATGAAGAAAAATCCCAGGGGGAATTAAACCAATTTTTAGATAGAAGAAACTAATCCAACCTTTCTACAATCTGAGAAAAGTCTCTACACTTATTAGTCCATGTGAAGCTTCCATTCTTTGGTTCACAACCATAGATGCCATTATTAATAATACAATGATTAAAATCTTCCATGACCTTAGATGGAGGGGTGATGCCACCAATTTTCTCTGAGGGGCATCAAATAGCATTAAAATCACTAGATAAGATCTTCATATCATTTTCTTAAAGAAGTTGATGTCGAAGAAAGCTAAGTCCATAATTATTTTCTTGCAAAAGTTGCACAAGAACAATAAATGTTGAAGATGTAGAAAACATTATTTGTTTTCAAACAATTGATAGATGCTTGAATCCAATTGTCCCGAATAGAAAGAGATTTTAAATTAACATAAAATTTATTCCAAAGAGTTGCAAGGCCTCATGAAGCACCTTGGATAGGAGAAGAAATGAAATCCTAATTATACCAGGTAGCAAAGAAATCAGAAGTTGATTGAGTTGAGAATTTCATTTCTTGTAAAAGAACAATGTCTAAATTAGTGCTTAAAATTTGACACTTTATAAGGTGTCATTTGCTAGGGGCATTTAGGCCCCTCATCCCAAGATAAGATCCTCATTTTTCTCAAGGAGAGATAACATCTCCCCTCATTTTACTATTCAATTCAGAGTTCTTATTCTCCACATCAGAATAGGGCTGTCCCGATTGGGAAAAATTCCCAAGGTTTTCCAAACCTTTAAGTTTTTTGTAGGAGACCTTATATTTTTTTCAAGAGTCATTTGTATACCCACAACTACCTCAATTTTTATTTTCTCACTGTTAGGTTTCCTACCCCTTTTGTTTTTGGGGGAAACCAGAATTTAGCATCTGTCTATGATAAAGGTGTAGGAGGATTAGAGGTTTGGCCTATAGGAGAAGTTTCAATAATATCCTTATCCAGTGCAAACAATTTTCCAGAAGAAGGGGGATCCCTTGCATCGGATTGCAAAATTGGGAAGGAGGGAATTTCCTTCTCCAAATCAAATTCTACAAGAACTTCATCTATTGTTTCTTCTATGAAATCTTCACCCACTTTAGTGCATTTCTCATTAACAATATTCATGATACTTCCTTAGTTATCAACCCCTTTAATAATTCTTCAAAATGAAAAAAATGTTTTTTGAAATATCCACATTGGTCTGTAAAGGGTTCAAAGTTGACAATGTGTTAAAAGAAGGAGCCTGTAGGGTAGGGGTAAGCTATGGGTTGGATGATGAGCTAGGTTGGTCCGGCGAGAAAATGGTACCTACACACTTTGAGAAGGAAAATTCTAGAGGCTCCACCGAAGAAAAAAGGTCAGAGTCAATAAGAATCTTAGCCTCTTTCCTAGAATTGGTGTTGAAAACAAAATTTTGACGCCATTCACCTTTTCCAGTAAGGATCTTCAGGGCATGTGGAACCTTGTTCATATTCGGTATTAGGGCCCAAACCCTAATAGTGGGTAATCCATTTACCATTTCAAACTCATTCTTTAAGAAATCCCCAAAATGTGAAACTAATTTCTTTATCACATAGGATTCCATGTACTCTATCGGAAGATGGGGGAGTGTGAAACAAATTGGTCGTTGGGGCAGAGAAATGGAATCCAATGGTAAATTGGGTTGCCAGTTACAGGTTCCCAAAAAAGTTTTACCAAGCCAGAAGAGACATTTTCTGAAAACCCTATTCTTAATAGTAGGATTTTTAAAACAAATAAAAAAGGAGAACGAAACAACTAAGAGGTCAAAAAATTTGTATCAATTTTATTTTATCTAGGAATGAATAGCTGAAAGTGATTTTTCCTCCCCCCAAATTTGTAGGAAAAGTCCATTTTGTTCAAATTCCGTGATTTGGGAGTCCACATTGAGAAATATAGATGGAATTGGTTTCCAATGAAGATCTTGGTCTGAAGGAGGGTCACCCATTAGCACATTTCCCTTCGTGCATGGTTGCTTTGCTTTAGAATCGAAATCCACATTTAGATGAGAAGAAGAAAAACCTTTGTGGTATTGATGGGTCCATTTTGTTGCACCATCCCTTGAGGAATTACCCTAATGTTCATTTCGAGAGCGTCTCTCCTTGAAATTTCTCTGTTGTTTCGAGTTAGAAGTAGCAGGGCGTCGAGAAGAATGGTTTCTAACCCTAGAATGGTGAAAATAATGCTAGTAAGATTGAGATTGGTGAGAATGAAAATTAGGGTTATAGGGTGGGTATTGAGAAGTATTTTGGGGATAGCGAAATGGAGGGCCTAGAGCCTTCACAATACCATGGACTTGACACGAAGGGTGGTTGGGGTTGAAATATGGCAAAGGAGGCCATTGAGAGTTTGCATCATCAACCCAATGTACCTATCTATTCCGAGGATGGTACAACCTTCTTGTACAAGGGTCCAACGGTCCACTTCCAGGGTCCAATAGTCTGCTACTAGGGTCCAACGGCTTGCTTAATTAATTAAACTAGCCTAGCTAATTAATTAATGACATCATTTGCATCTATTAAGCTAATTCATCAAATTAGGTTAATTCACCCCCTTTCATGCTAACATTTCTTCTTATTAAATTAAATAAATCAATCTATTTAATTTAAATCCCTAAATGTTCTTATTTAATTAAATAACCCTAAGGTATTTAATTAAATGTCATTTCACCTTTCCCCCTTTTCATTAAATCATTTTATTTAATGAATTCCATCTTAATTATTCTAATCCCTTAATTGCATAATTAATATTATTTAATTATTAATTAAATCTAATTCTCCCCCCACTTGCAAGGGAATATTCCTCCTTTACACATTCCTCCAAAAGGGGAATATTCCCATGAAATGTTCCTTCCCCTTTTGCACAAATGAACTTTGTTTTAATTTACAAAATATCCTTTTTCCTCACCCATGAGAATATTCTAAATAATATTGTTTCTCCTCCAATCATTTAAAAAAGGGAATATTCTCACTTAGCTTCATGTGCAAGTTAATTTGTAACTTCTTGTGCAAGTTAACTTTTACCCTCTTGTACATGTCAAAAGTGTGCTTGTTTGAAGGAATGAGAACCCTTGATTAAATATTATCTTTCATTCTCATCCATTGATGAGAATCCATGATCCATGCCTCCAACTTCTTCCATCCTCAATCATTGATTATCTTTTTCAATCTCAACCCTCCATTTCTCATTTTCTTTTTGGTGCAATCACAGTAGGAGGGTCCTCAAAGAGAACAATCCAGACCGTGCAACAAGAGTTACACAACAAAAGCCACTTAGAATATGGAGGAAAATGTAGATTAAAACATTCTTATTATCATGAATTTCAGTTACAATCGGCCAACAACATCCGAGTTCACAAATTGGGCTCACAGGTCTGATACAACATGCTTGAAACACAATAGTCCTATATGCTCCTTATTGCGAGCTGAAATCTTACATATTGAATCCAATATTCATTCTAATTGCTATCCTAATGATCTATTACAATGATTTATATCACATCCAAGATCTAGAATCATCTGCATTGGCCAAAGATCATTACAATCTCAGATGAAGGAAATGTAACGTGCATGAAATAGGTTGGCCTTCAATTTGAATTTCTCCTTGGTAGGTGCATATGATGAAGTGTGGACCTAAATTAAGGTCGGGGAAACTCCATGGAACAATTCGAAGCACAACGCAAGGATCTGCAAGTTATAGGAAGGATCCACAAGAGATAAAATTAGCCGTTAGGCTCGAAACTACTTCGGTGCTCTATTCCAGAAACTATTAATCCGAAAGCGATATCATGCCGGAAAAAGATCCAATCGTTCAGAAATATTGGAATAAGGAAAATGAAAATGTCCATGATGAAAACATAGATCCATAGGGTCTGGTGAGAAAATATGATAAAATACTGAATTTGCCAACTTGAACTGAACAAGAACAAAACTAAAATGAAAATATTTTTTGGTTGATGCAGGATTGCAAAGAACCAAGGATGCTCCTGTATCACTTTCCTATAAATAGATCACTATTTGGAGATAAATGGATCCATGTTTCAAAATAAAACTTATGCTGTTGAAATCACCTACACTCACACTCATATTTAGCACACATTTAACATTTTTTAGTTCATTTTAATTGCATTAGTTAGTTTTGAGCTTCCATTAATGGCTTCCATGATCACATAATGCATCCATTTGGCTTGTTTATTAATTAAGGTTTAGATCATTTAGCTTAGAATCCACTCATATTAGCTTAGCTTTTACATATCTAGATCATTTTAGCATAAAATCATGTTAAAATAGCTTGCATCATGCTCATTTAGACTAAAATCATGTTTTCATATGTGCATCTCACAACCGTTCCATCAAATTTCTTCAATAAATTTGATTGGGGTAAGCTCATTTATCCACGGGATTGGGAAAGGGTTGTCGTTTCACATCAACACGACACGAATATCACAACAAGATAAGTTTCAAATGGGTTAGAGTAGACATCTTAATGCTTTATTAGTTTAGAATGCTTAGCTTTGATGAATGTTTAGTTTAATCTTTATTTGAATGATCTTGTTGAGATTTGACGTTAGTTGCTTCATTATGCGTCGATTCTTCATGGATCAAGCATAATCGACCCATACTAATCTGCAAGTCACAAATATAAGCTTGTGTGGTTTGGATGTGATGATCAGAGGTGTTATATTCAAAGTTTCAGATTTTGGATTGTGTGGCAGTGGAAGTTGTGTTTGATAGAGTGTTTGCTTGTGAAGAAGGTTGTTTGGGAGAAATGATATTGCTCCTCATTTCTCTACGTATTTTTTTCTTTTCTTGCAGATTTGGGAACGTACTAATATTGTCTATATCTACCTTCTCTTGGAGTTTCTAATGTTGAGTTGCTTTGCAAGCTTGGTTCATGTGTTGAAGTTTAGTGGCAATGTGTTTGGTTGCACAAAAAGAATGTGTTCTTTAGTTTTAGATGGTTGTGGCAGTAGTGTTGGACACTTTGATGATGTGAAATATTCTAGAATGTTGTGGAGTATTTCTATGTGGGCTATGTAGTGTTTTCGGACCTAGAGAGGCATGTTTGTGATCACTTGTTAGTGTTAGTGCATGTTTGGTTGACCTAGGTGCTAGCACTAATTGTAGAGGTTGTTTATTGTTTGAGGAAGTGTGGTGAAGCATGTTGGTGTAGATTTGGGTCCTAGTTAACCCATAGCATGGTATGCCATCACTTATTTCCAATGTAGAAGTGATTGGTGCTGACCTATTTGGTGTTTCTTATTTGAGGTGTATATGTTTCATTGAGGCCGACCTAATTAAGCTTGATTAGGTCATGGATGGTATAAATGCAGGGTGGAGTTTGTGTTGAGTTGTGTGGATGTGTGGCAAGTGTGTGATGCAAATGTGATAAATTGTGGTGATTTGAGTGTGAGATTGAATTCCTATGACTCAAATGCAGTGATCAAAAGGTATCTACATTTTTAGTGTGCTTGAAGTTACTAGAGGTAGTGAGATGAAGGTTGTAGATGGTGCAAAGTTGTAGTGGTGAATTTTTCTTATTGCTCTGAGATAATGAATCTCTTTGTAAAATTTCTTCTTCTTTCTTCTTTCTTTTGGACATTGAGTCCTTTTGATAGTGAGCCTTTCTTCTTTTTTGGGCAGCGAGCCATTGGAAATGAGCCTAATTGTATTTAGTGTTGCTATTCATATATATGTGAGCTAATCCTCACTATGGTTTTTGCATTCTTAGGGTTTTCCACGTCAATATAGTGTTCTCTTGTGTATGGTTGTGTTTGCATTTCTACTTCACATAATTCTTTAGCATAAGTGTAATAGGCCTCACTAGTCTTGCAAAGTCTGAGATGAAACTAATTATAAAATTCAATATTCTTGAGGAAAGATTGGACTACTTTACTATTCACTAGAAGAGATAACTCTAGGATGGACTCTACTCTATTTGGATCACTAGAAGAGGTAAATCTAGGATGGAATCTACTATATTTGGATCAATAGTGATTCTGTCTTTGGAGAGCACATGTATGAGGAGCTTAACTTGCTAGAATCCAAAGACACGTTCCTTGGAATTTAAATAAATCTCAATTGCCTCACACTTTTGGAATACCTTCTCCAAATGTTTGAAATGGTTCTCTTTTCACTTGGAGAACACTATGATTTCATCAAGATAAATCAATATTATTTTATTTATTATCTTTCAAAATGCTATATACATGGAACGTTAGAAAGTGGCTCTTACATTTGAAAATCCAAATGTTATATTTACACATGAAAATATTCCCAATTTAGTGGTGAAGGTTGTCTTGTGTTGGTCTTCTTCCTTTACCCAAATTTTATTATAACCAGAGAATCCATCTAACAAGAAGAATCTTTCCAAGCCAACCACTATTTGAAATATTTTCTCCATTAAAGGGAGTGGGTAGTGGTCCTTTAGAGAATCTGAAAAATTAATATTATTTTATTTATTATCTTTCCAAATGCTATATATATGGAACGTTGGAAAGTGGCTCTTACATTTGAAAATCCAAATGTTATATTTGCACATGAAAATATTCCCAATTTAGTGGTGAAGGTTGTCTTGTGTTGGTCTTCTTCCTTTACCCAAATTTGATTATAACCAAAGAATCCATCTAACAAGAAGAATCTTTCCAAGCCAACCACTATTTACAATATTCTTTCGATTGAAGAGAGTGGGTAGTGGTCCTTCAAAGAATCTGGAAAATCAATATTATTTTATTTATTATCTTGCCAAATGCTATATACATGGAATGTTGGAAAGTGGCTCTTACATTTGAAAATCAAACTGTTATATTTGCATATGAAAAAATTCCCAATTTAGTGGTGAAGGTTGTCTTGTGTTGGTATTCTTCCTTTACCCAAATTTGATTATAACCAGAGAATCCATCTAACAAGAAGAATCTTTCCAAGCCAACCACTATTTGCAATATTTTCTCCATTAAAAGGAGTGGGTAGTGGTCCTTTAGAGAATCTCTATTTAGGTCTCTAAAATCTACTCATATATGTATCTCTCCATTCTTCTTCCTAATTGGTACTATATTTGACACCCATATTGAGTGTGTTATCAATTAGATTTGCACCCTATTGAACCTGAAGTTCAACAATCTATTGAAAACATGAGAATGATTCCAAAGTGTGGGTACCTTATATGAGATCAAACCTCCGGAGAAGGCCAACTTCCTAGCTGGTAATCACCTAAAATACTCTACTATTCAGCCAAGGAAAAGGGGAAGAGAAAATGCATAAACTGAAAACTAAAAATGAAAATAAAGAGGTGATACACCAAACTAAACTAGGATCTGAAGCTCAAATTACATACACTTGCTTACAATGACTAAACCATACTTGCACAACTTAATTTTGTATGTCTTTGCATAAGTACTTTATAAAGAGGCCCTAATGCTTAATTGTTAGGAGGAAGGAAACTTCACAACTAAAAGCAACTTGCATTTTGACATAGATTATAACTTGCAACAACATATTTTTATGCAAAAAAATGCTTAGCATGAGACAAAATTACAAGGAGATGAAAAAGAATTCACAAGTAATTTAATCAATCAATTAGATGCACATAATGAAGCAAAAGAGTAAGAAGCAAAAATACCCCAATCACTGATATCCAAGGTTTTCACTATTATTCATGTCCAAAAGAGCTACGAAGTATGCAAAAATTTGCAAAAGGACTCAAAAGTCACTAAGTACAAAACTAGAGCATAATTAGAACTCCCTCTAAAAAGAGTCAACGAAGTGACTATATCTCCAAATCCCTCCAAAATTCCACCAAAAAAGGATCTGGAAATTGACGGGTCCAATGCCTCCAAAAATAGCAATTGAAAACTCCCCAAAAGAGATCCAAAGTGTGGAAAAAGTCAAGTTTGACCATGTCAAACATTAAGGCACATAAAATCGATGCCTAAATACTCTCCATCTCTCCAAAAGGAAAATAAAAGCTCCCTATATGCTCTCATTTGGTTGACTAACTGATTCAACTAACCCTATATGCTTGCAAAACATGAAGGCTTATTCAATCTCATAAAGGCACATGTAAGGCATGAATTTCTCATTTTTAATTTAAAAGAGTAACTTTGACTAAGTGATTTATAAGAAAATCACTTGAAAAATTACTTTACATTTCAAACAAATGCAAAACTACAAGATGCTAGTTCGACCATTCATGGGTCAAAACAAAAAAAAGTCATAAAGACTCCAATACATGGCATATATAAGGGTATACAAGAATACAAGGCATAAGACTTAAAGTATTAGCCCACGGGTGCATTAGTTGTTACATATTTTTTAAATGAAGGTGAAAAAACACCTTATGTCATCGGCCAAAAGATAGGGTTCCAAACCCTAATACTCAAAACCAATGCAAAATATGCAAAATTCATTTCATTTTTACACCCAACTTTAGGAATTTTCAAAGCCGACATACTAGTGTTCTCTGTGAAAGTCTTCAATGATATTTTTTGCAATTTCAGAGGCATTTTATCACAAAACCCAAGAAAACGTGACTCTCAGATGCTTTGGTAAGCTTCAATGAAGTTATTTTGTTGTTCTATTTCTTTTTCTGAAGAAAAAATTGGTCGAGTTCTTGCATTCTTGCATAAAAATGAATGTATTTTACTTTTCCTGCATGCTCTGTGATTATAATACATTTTCCTATAAGAAAATTTGTATTTCCCATTCCTAAGGTCGCTGCCTTGCATTCTTTTGCTGGTATTTTTTCTTCACAGCCACGGCTACACATTTCCTCTTGTGGGTTACAAGGAATTCACTTGTAGGATTTTTTGGTATTCATTGTATATTCACCTGCATTTGTAGAAAATAAAAGGTTTATTTGTTCAATGGCTACAACCATTCATTGTTGCACAAGTACCCAAAACTTTCTGGGTTGACTCTATTTTTTAGATATGAAAGGTTTTGAAAATTTGTAAACTCTTGGGTTCTACTTTACTCGTGCTTCATTACTCTCCTCTGTAGGTTTTATCTTTTCAAAATGGCCATAATTCGGCCTAGGGTTTCTTTGATAACAGTGAGGCTTCTTTCTGTATAGAAACCCTAACTCGAGGGTTTACATCCCTTTGTATTCTATTTTGCTCTTCATTTATTTGCACATATGGGTTTACTTTGAAAAAGCTTTGTTTATGTGAAGAACAAATGATTTTCTAAATGATTCCATACCATTGTACAATATAGATATAAATCAAAGGCTTTACACATAGTTTCCATCACAAATGAATACCACCTTTGTTTTGCCTCTATTATGAAATTATAGCAGATCTTGCACTGTACTCTACAAGAGATAACATCATTATATTCCATAATGCTTTTCTGTTTCTTTAACTCCCAATCCACAATAGTCATTAAAGCATAACATTGTTCATGCTTTCATGCTATCATGTTTAACCTAAATTGCTTGCCTTCATTGTAGAATACAAAAATCAATATAAATTCACCCTGTTGCAATAATATATTAATGTTGTCTTTAAAGCTAGGTATTAAAATTTCCCTGTAGCTCACTACCCCTTCACTCACTATATAGCTTGTCACAATAGCACTATTTCCTCACCTTTAGAGATTTGTTTAACATGAATAATCACTATCTTCACTTCATTTCACTAATGAGTATGCTACTCCAAGTTTATGATTCCATGTTTGATACCCCCTGTTTGGGTTATGATCACTTACTGAACAATATCTTTTGCATTGATTGTCACCTATAGAAATAAATGATTGTTCGACTGCTCCATTTCACTTATGTTAGCCCCTGATAGCTTCTGATAAGACTTGATAACCTGTAAGACCTCATTGAGTAACTCAGTAGGACCTCATTAAGTCCTTGCAGATGAGTCTTGTAACATGTTTTTATTTGACAAGGAGTATCACTATTAATGTGAGATGACTCCCATTAATATTGATATCTAAACCTTGTCAATAACACCATGATTATTGAGACTTGTCAATAGGGATTCAATGGTGATATAAAAATGCAACTATCCCTCTCTAATGAAAGAAAAAAGTAGCATGTTGGGCTCAACCCTTGTGGGAGCCCATTTTACTCCACATGCTGTAATAAGATGAAACATGACAACAACATGATTTCACCTATATCCACACAATGAGCAAACATGTTAGGTAAAATAAAGCATATGATAGATGTGTTTTACAACTCTCTTGTTTTCCTAGACATCTATGGTATGCAAGCTATTTTAATGCACATGAGGATCAAATTATATGTTTATAGATGTATGCACATATTTTGATTAGCAATCCTTCATTGCTCTAACAACACTCTCTCACACAGATGCAAGGAAAATAGGAGCAAAAAGGAGAGCATCAACTGGAGGCTTGGACAAGAAGGAGGGACAAAAGATGATGTAGAAGAAAGTAGTTGGGATTCATCATTCAGGAAATGACGGGTCCCATTTCTATTTATGTGCATTCTTTCTCTTTGTATCTATAAATGTATAGTTTTTTTCCATTATATGCATTCAAATAGTCAGTTCCAAGGCTTGTGTGGAACACTATACATTTTTATACTATCAATAAAGACTAAATTTTTGAAAATATTGTACACTCTCATCTATGTTATATGCATCTGCATAATGTATTGTAGTAGTGTAGTCTTTTGATATTTCTGTATGCACATGGATATAACATAGCAAAGTAGAATGTATCTTTTGTTTCACTTTGTAAAACATAAACAACTCTACCAATTTGAGCTGGTAGCTAAAATAGGTAACAAAGTGTTTGATAGAAAATATGATTATTGATATCAAATTTCCACAATCCATAATGTTGAACAATATTGCTTCTATATTAGATTGTGTTGAGTTTTGGATTAGAAAATAAGATATTTGATTGAATTAAATTGGAGAGGTCTTGTTTCATCAAAGGTTCAATCTTAGGATTGATTGGATTTTTTTTTGGATTGGCTTTGACTTAAGGGAAAACTTTATTATATGTTGAATTATTTCTTTGTTTTACCCTTTTAACTCACCATAACTCCAAGCCACAACTTGATCATATTTAGAACAAAGAAAAATAAGCTTCTATTTTTTCTTCGGTAAATACCTTACCAATATTAAATTTCTTTCTCATATTATAATAATTGAATTGTAATGTCACAAAATTGCACCTAGGGGGAATTCCACATTTTTGCATCTTGCCTATCATTTATGACATTTTTGAACATTAATGAAAAAATTCCATGAGTCAAAATTTCGTGATTCTGACTCCATGCGGACTTGTGGCAGAGCAAAAAAAGCCTGACAACTTGTTTCCCAAAAATCTAGGCCTTGGATGCTTGTGTGATGCACGAACATCCACGTGGCATGCTAGCATCCTGGCGGTTTTTCGAATTTGAAATGAGGAATTTGGAATCCTGACCCTTCTGAAACATGTCCTAGCGGTTAGGTCTCAAATGTAACGACCCTTTTCCACCTTTGCATGCATGAAGAGCCCCTTTCTCTCATTTTGTGGTTGGAAGCCATTAGTTCGAGCACTACTACTACTTTCTCTACTTTGGGGTTACTTTCATCCTTGAATAGCAGCAATCCTATAGGAAAAGCCATGCCAGAATGAGGTCCCTCTAGCAGCTACAAGCTCTCAAGCAAGAACTCAACGGTGCACCCGTGCGCTCTAGAGAGGGTCTTGACTCATGGGTAACACTGTCTCTCTCTCTCTCACTCTTTCCTAATTCATTTACTATGTGGTGCAAGCTCTACTCTGAAGTGGGTTTTTCTTTCACCACGTGCTTTGTTTACAATCCTTTCCAAACTTGGCTGTTCGTGGAGGTGGGAACACCAAAATGAGGGTCTGACTGAGGCAGACCCCTATACAGTCCCAACCTTTTCCCCTTGATCTTTTGTGTGCAGGTTGTCGAGTGAAGCTTGGAGAAAAGATTCAAATGCTTGATAATAGGTAATCTTCCTTCAAGTTCCCTTGTGTTTCTTCCTTAGAATCTCGCTCTCTGTCTGGTTACTTGATTTAGTACATGTTTGACACGAGTTTGAAGGTGAAACCTAGTTCTACCCACTTGAGCTCCTAAGCTCCTCGCAACTTAGGATGCCAACACGTCTTTTAGACGACAATGCACCATGCCGGTGTCCTGAAACCATGCTGATGTCCTTTGGTCGAAAGTTCTCTTACTAGAGGCAAAGAACTTGGAGTTTTGCTCTCTCGAAATCTGAGGTGATTGTTGTACTTTATTTTAGTTTTATCATCCTATTCAAATTGAGGTGTATAGGGGAAGTTCGTTCTTTGGTGATCTCTTGAGAATAAAGAGACCCGTGTGTAGTGAATCCCTCTTATATCACATTTTTCGTGAACCCAATGTGAATGCATTGGATTCATTTTTGTAATGTCGCATGTTTATGATAATCCTTTCTCTAAAGAAGATTTTGATATGTTGGAGGATGCTCTAGATGATTTCTTAGAATCACTCTCCCCTATTTGTAAATCTTCTAAACAAAATCTCTTCGCAAGCTGAGAAGTTGGTAAATGTGGTCATGGTCTCTGTGGCTCCTCCAAGCCCTAAGAAACCTATTATTTACATGACCCAACTAAGCCATCCCCTAGAAAGGACTATTATGTCTATTGGATTTCTTGTCATACTGATTCATTGAACTTATATTCAAGGTTTGTTAAAGCTACCGATTCTACTTCTTATAATGTTGTCAGGCATATGTACAATACACAGAGAAATAAACAAAACTTAGATCAACAAACTTCTATTCCTATGTCACAACCAACTCAAATTCATACTTCTTTACCATTGTCTCAACCTAGCCTTCCTTCAGCTCCAAAACCTATGATCAAAGCACTAAGTGATTATGATCTTGTCGAGCAACTTCGTGTTACTCCGACCAAGATCTCACTTTGGGAGTTTCTTCAGACCGCTCCGGTTTATCAAGAGATGTTGCAGGAAGCCTTACAAAATATTCTCTTGCCTGCCTCTACTAGGCCTACGAATGTTAATGCATTGTTGGCACATATTCAAGCGGATTCGCCGAATATTATGTTCCACCTACAAGAACTCCCACCTCCGGATATGTAGAAGCAAGAAGATCCCTTGATTAATATAATTAATGTTAATAACATCAGTATTAGGTGTACTCTAATTGACATTGGTTCAACTCTCAACGTTTGCGGTATGGACCTATTGCCTAAAATCAAAGTTGATTCATCTTTTTTGGCAATGTCTTCCTTGTATATTCATGGGATCGATAATGTTGTCACCAAGCTCTAGGTACGATAATAATACCTTTGCAGCTAAGGCCTGTTACCTTGCCTATGCTAGTTTATGTAATGCCTGCCCCCCTAACTTACAATATTCTCTTAGGGAGACCTTGGATTCATGCTAAGGGTGCTGTGAATTCTCCTTTACATCGTTCTTTGAAATTTGTTGCTAACAATCAGGTGGTTACGGTTAAGGCAGAACCAAAAGCTGTGCACCTTTGTTTGCTGACCACTGCTGGTTGTGCTTTAGGTGCATCCAATCTCAAGAATTGCATTCCATCCTTAACCGCTTATGCTATGGAATTTTCATCATCGATACCCTTTGTGGAAGTTATTCCTCGAGCATGTGTCAACAAAGATGAACTGCCTAAAGTAGAAGATCTTAAGTATCCCCCATCTTCCCCTTCATCTTCTCAATCAAATTATTTCCTAGGCGATGATTGGGGTTCCTTGAATTTCTCTGAATTCTTCATTTTAGAGTATAAGTGGGACCCCTCTGGTATAGAATTTCTAGGTTCTATTGACGAAAAGGTGGGTGATGCTCCTGTTAGGGAAGAGAAGTGTGATCCTATCCAGGAAACCGCTCCTACCCCTGATCGGGAGAGTAACCCCTCACTTGTGAAGGAGGTTAATGTTTGCAAACCGAGTAAAGAAAGTGGGAACACTCTCGTAGAAAATTTTGACATCCATTGGTGGAATGAAACACTCTATGTGGATCTGCCACATCCTGAAATCCTACAAAATTGCTATGGGTTTGGATATGAACTCGCCTCTTGATATGGCTATGGGTAGAAAGGCCTAGGGCATATCGAGCAAGGAATCTAAGTCCCTAGCCAGTTTAAGCCACAACAATGCTATATATGGGTTTGGGATGTTCTGTCGAGTAGTCTAAACAAAAACCTTGGTGAAGTGTTAATATGATTTTAGATGAGCCCTTGAGCCTTATTTATTCTAAGTTGGTAGAAGAAAGGAGACAGGCTAAGAAAGTCCCTTTGGATGTCTTCTCTTTGGATGAAGCACTAGGGGAATTTCTCGGTACATATTCTTCGTTGTCTCCTTATCACCATAAGAAATGATTCCTGTATCGCTTGCATAAACAAGCATACATAATCCATTTTGAGTATCGATGAGGAAGATCCTCTATCTAATGTTGGCGATGATGTTCTGATATCCCATCCGGAGGACCGCAATCCTCTCCTTAAAGGAGATAAAGTCAAAGTTCTTGTGGAACTTAAATATTTTAAAAAAGTAATCAATATTGGGAAGTGTCTCTCTTTCGAAGAAGTAGATAAACAATCTGATCTCTTGTGTACTCACCCTGATATCTTCGCTTGGACCTATGAGGATATGCCTAGTATTGATCAATCTGTAATGGTCCACAATATCATCCTATGTCCCGACACCAAGCTGGTTAAGCAAAAAATTTGAAAGATCAATCCCAGGGAAGCTTTGATGGTCAAGACTGAGATATAAAAGTTGTTGAAAGTAGGTTTTATCCATCTAATTTACTACTCTCCTTGGATTTCAAATATAGTTACTGTTATCAATCTTGACGACTGTATTCACATATGCATTGACTTTCGAGACCTTAATAAGACTTCTCTTAAAGATGATTTTTCGTTACCTAATATAGATATGATTGTAGACTCGACTACAGGCCATGCATTGTTATCTTTTATGGATGGATTCTTGGGTTATAATTAGATCTATATTAACTCAGACAATCAATACAAGACAACCTTCACTACCCCTTGGGGTGCTTTCTGTTATGGGGTCATGCCCTTTGGTTTAAAGAACACAAGAGAAACTTAGCAACAAGAAATGACCCTGATATTTATTGATTTCATTCATAAGATCTTAGAGGATTATGTTGATGACATCTTGGCAAAGTCAGTGAATTGTCAATATCATGTGAAGAACCTTCATCTTATCTTTGAAATACTTCAACTCTACAAGATGAGAGTCAATCCCCATAAGTGTGTCTTTGGTGTGGATGTTGACAAGCTTCCAAGGTTCATAATCTCTCACCGTGGAATCAAGGTCAACATAAATAAAATTGACGCTATTGTTAACATGCCTCCACTGAGAAATATTACTGCATTGCAAAGTTTACAAGGGAATATTTAGGAAATTCATATATTTATATCTCAGTGGGCTGATTGTACCATCCCTTTCACTCGTTTATTGAAAAAGGACGTTCGCCTCATATGGGATGATGAGTGTCATGAATCCTTTGAATCAATCAAATATTATTTGACCAATTCTCTTGTATTGATGCCAACAATGCAAGATAGGCCCTTCTTGCTTAACCTTGCCATGTCACCATATGCTTTCGCAACCTTGCTAGCTCAGTATGATGATGTAGGAAAAGAGAGAGTGGTCTACTACATCAGCCGCATCCTGGTCAATTACAAAACTCGTTACTCCTCCATGGAGAAGCAATGCCTCACTCTTGTATTCACTACACAAAATTTGAGGCACTACCTTCTCCATGCTGAAAAACATGTCATAGTAAAAATAAATATTTTAAGGCATTTGTTCTCTAGCCCTGACCTTGTCAAGAGATTAGCGAAGTGGGTTATGTTGCTCTCTAAGTTTGATATAAAATTCATTACTCAAAAATCAATAAAGGGTCAAGTGGTTGCTGATCAATTGGAAGACACTCCCTCATCTTGCTCCTTCTTGGGGTTAGATCTTTTTCCTGATGAGAATATTTTCATGATTAAATACGACCTTGAATGGAAAATGTATTTTGATGGATCGAGGTGTCAGATTGCTTCTGGAGCGGGTGTCATCCTGATATCCATCAAAGGCAAGCCAATCCTTCTATCATTCTAATTAGACTTTCCTTGTACCAATAATATCGATGAGTATGAAGCTCTTATTGCAAGCTTGCGTGCCACGATTGCGTTCAAAATTAAACATCTTTGTATGCTAAGCGATTTTGAGCTTATTACGAATAATATTATGAGAGCTTATCAAGCTAAACAAAGTAGGTTGTCTTGATACTGAGATGTTTATTTGTCTTTGCTCAATTAGTTTTCCTCTTTCATGATAGAAAATGTACCTAGGAGAGAAAATAGACATGCTGATGCCATGGAAAGCATTGCTTCCTTGGTACCTTTAGAAGAGGATTTGAAAGAATAACACTTTGTGGTTCAGGTTGTGTGAACCTCGACGGTTTCTGATCAACTTGAACTTGAGTCTCTTGTATAATTTCATGCAGACTAGGGAGAATGGTCCTCTAGTATCTACAGTTGCTTAAAGACAGGAAACTTTCCCGATGATACGACAAAAAATGATCACACTCGTATACGAAAGATTTCAGTGTGTTATGTCATTTTATCTTACATTCTTTATCGAAAGCCCTATAATTGCTTGCTTCTCAAGTGTCTCACTAAGGATAAAATACCCCTTTCCCTTAAGGAAGCCCATTTAGGCTATAGGGGTGGAAATTTCAGTGGTAATTCCCTGGCGAGAAGACTGATACACATGGGGTACTATTGGAAAATGATGGAACAAGATTCCTTCAAATTTGTTAGGAAGTGCCTTCAATGTCAACAACACAACCGTCTTATTCATGCTCCTGTTCAGGAGTTGCAAAATCAAACTTCTCCTTGGCCATTGCAAAATGGGACGTTGGATATCATTGGAAAAATATCACCTCCTTCTTCCAAGGGACATACGTTTATTATTACTGCTACAAATTATTTCACAAAATGGGTCGAAGCTATTCTACTCCGATCCACAAACGTTGAAACTATCTGTAATTTTATAATGAACAACATCATTTCTCATTTTGGACCACCTGCTACACTTGTTTCTGACAATGGTACACCATTCAAAAATAAGGAAGTAAAGCAGTTCTAGGAGAAATTTCATATTCAACATAGGTTTTCTACACCGTATTATCTACAATCAAATGGTCAAGCAGAAGTGTCTAATAAAACTCTTGAACTCATTCTTCATAAAACAGTTAATAAGCATGGTAAGGATTAGCATATTCAATTAAAATATGCTTTGTGGGCCTATTGAATGAGTGTACGTACGATGACATGAACCATGCCTTATAACCTCGTGTATGGTGCCAAAGGTATCATGCCTTTGGAGTTAGAAATTCCATCTTTATGAGTTTCCCTTAGAGGGTTAATTGAAAATGAAACCTATTGAATTAATCATTTGTATCAGCTGGAGATGCTCGATGAGCACCATTTATAGGCCCTCAATCATCTTAAAGCTTATTAGCAGTCATTATCAAGAAAATATAATTAGAATGTGCTTCCTAGAACCTTTAAGCTAGGAGACCTAGTTCTCTGTGAAAACCAACGAAATGTAAATGCACTGCCTGATCTAATAGGGAAATTTAGTCCTAACTGGTTAGGCCCTTACATTTTGATTTCTATGTATGGTTCAGGTGCCTATGAATTATCGTCTATGGATGGAACACCTTTAAAATAACCTGTTAATACGATGCACCTATGCCGATACTATGCATAACACTCTAAGGTGTCACATGTGTGGTGTTCTCCCTAAAGGGCAATAATACTACGTATGCTGAAATTTTTCATTCACACATTATGAATTTTGTGTGTGTTATGACGTGACCATGTGCACGTGTCTAAAATAAAATACACTTACATGGGTTCGACTATGCTATATATCCATACATCACTTTACATTTCTTTTTAAAGTAATTAGATCATCATTGAATTTAATTAACATACCATCAAGTGTGTTTGTTAAATCATGTTAGAATCTAATGTAAACATACATCCATACGAGCATATAACATCCATAGCATGAGAATACATGAAAGTATAAAACATACACATAAACAACACCATGATATCAAAACCAATATATATATGTCCTTGTATGAATCAAATGTCATGTACATGTATCAAGCCACTGCTATAAAAAATGAGTGGCTGTTGAATATGTGTCTATACAAAATATCTATAAATATATATGTATATGTATCCACCTACAAAAATGATATACAAAATTGATGAGCTCCTATCCCTATGGTGCATGGCTTCCAAAGCCCTCTAGCTCTAGTGATTGCTCTAGTACCCTTGAGAGGGGCTGTACGATGGTTATAGAGTGGGATCGATGTGAGCGTGAGGTAGACATGGCTGGCCGCATCCCTCTAATCTCCCCTTGTAGTGAGAAGATGTCCATCCACATCTGAATCAACTCTTGTTGTAGCTGCTAGGCATCTGTCGGGATCACAGCCATTGGCTTCCCGTCAAGGTCATTGATGCGGCTCTGAAGGGCATCACACATTTGCTTGGAAGCCTCAACCCTTGTCACTATCGCATCTCACTCAACGAGCGCCATCCACAGCTCCCTCAGCAAGTGGTCACACTATCCCCAAAGAGCCATCAACTCTATAGTCAACTGTACAATCTCTGCGCCTTGCTCCTCATAGGCAGTCCTCAAGAGTGCTATCGGCTCAAAAGTGGGGGCATGTCGCCTTGCAAATAGTGACTAGTAAGCATCAAGAACCATCCCCTAGATTGGCATGGTAGGGGCTACCTCTGAAATACATTGAACCATCAACCTAGTCCATCCCTGTGCATCCTCTGCAACCACAGAGAAATAAACAAAAATTAGTATCACATGGCATATATACATATATCATAAAAGAAATATCAAAAGCATGGAGATATAAACAATGCACTATGTATACTTGGATTCCCTGCCTGCCATGTAGGATCAAGGTGAGAGTCGGTGCTGGGACACGCACTGTCGACATCAACAGTCGACCCTGGTGATGCTAAGGCTACCGTTGCTAGGGTAGTGGGAACAAGTGGTGCTGACGAGATGGGGGTGGCCACAGGGGGATCTGATCTCCTCCGATGCCTCAGACTCGCGAGTGCCACCTCCTCTTCCCGAACCCGCTCCTCCTCTGTGCGGGCCTGCTGGCACCCTCTCTGCCTTTCTTGCAGAGGCTAGTGAGGCAAATCCTCCTATGGCTAGGGTCTCTCCTTAGGGAACCCTCACCGAACACTAGTGTTGGATGATTCCTTTCCCACCACCATGGAAAATTTGCAACCACCTCAAACTCCTCTGCCACCACTATGGTTGATAGATCATGGTCGAGCTCATCATCATCAGAGGGAACAATAACTGCAATGGTGGGGCAAGGGCAATCCCCTACCCTTGTTGCATTCCTGTGGCCCTTGGTGTAAGTGCGCACATCTGGTGGAATGGTCTGGAGATGGCCATGCTGCCGTATGACCCGACTCCAGTAGTATGGTACTATGATAAAATCATGACGACCTATCAAAAAATGGTCCCGCTGCAAGTTCCTTAGGTACTTGCCATGGTCTACCCACCAAAAAAATTGGTAGGGTCTCCATCGACCCTCATCTGCGACAGCAATATCAAACTATAGCCACCAAAATTGTAAATCACCGAATCTCTACTAGCCTATCATGTCATACCAGTGGGCCATAGGAATATGATACGATTGCCACTAGGGAAAATCAACTATCTAGGTGCACATGATGTGAGAAAAGGCCCACACTTGCAAAAGTGTGCATGCTATAAGACTGCGATACTCATGGTGTACGTACTACCCTAACTCCTAGTAGAGGTGCACTAGCATGTTGCGCCACAAGGAAAAAATAGTACGACTCTCAACCATCTCTCTAATGTTATGGACAAGGTCCCCATGTAGGTGTGAGCCTCACCCATCTATGGTGATTCAGAAAGAAATAATGAAAACCATAAATCGGTGTAGCAACAACATCGTGGTCCTCGCCTGGTCATACCAGTGCATGTATATATGGCCCATTCTGTCATCACAATCTGTCCTCCCTGAGAAGTAGAGGATGCCCTCACTTTGCTCCTGCGTTGATTAGGTGTCATCTAGGGCCACCCACCATCCGTGGATGGGTAGACCGAGGATCCGATAGACGTCCTCGAGTGTGATAGTCATCTCCTCGCACGGTAGCTAAAAAGATGACATCATGGCATCCCACCACTCCATTAGAGCTATGAGCATCCTCTCATGGTACCTCATCTTTGACATAGTAAACATGTGCCAGAGACCGACCTACTCAAGATGTGTGATCTCGCCCTCTATTAGGCAATCCCTCTACTCACGAACAATTTGGTATGCCCGCCCTATTGGATGCTCATAGATCTCTAGGTACTCCTACAAAAAGTGAAAAATTCTAAGTCAGAAACATCCAAATCCATCATAAAAACAAGAAAAAATTACTTAAGAGATTTATAAGACATATGCATGCTACATAGACGTCTATGAGATGCGTTTTCATCTCGGACCGCCATGGCTGCTTGAGGACACTAGCTTGTATCGATATGACAACACATATTTTGGATGCTAGCGCAAAAATGTGACGCTTGCGTACCTCAATGATTGAAAGTATACAAAAGATTAACTAAATTACATGATAAATGAGGGTTAGAGGCCTACCTAGTCCACCTTGTGGCCCTCAACGATGTCCTCATGTAGCTGATCCAATCTCGGTGCCTTGTACTCCCTCTTGCTCAACATTTTGCTAACTTGTCTCTCACAAAAGTCAACAATTTTCTTGTAGTGAATAGTGAAAATGACCCTTATGGGGGCCCACCTAGGTATATAGAGGCCTCTCGGGTCCCATTTTTCCTAGAGTTTTTGGTTCCCCAATTTCTCCCGACTTAACCCCAGCTTGCTGGGGGAAAAATCAGGAGGGGGCATATAGTTACCCCTTGATCATGTTTTTCCTTTGAATCAACGACATTTTCTTGATCATTCTTCTCTCAATGGTAGCTTCTTCTATTTTTTTTTTCGAAGTTGACCTAAAATCTAGGCTTTGTAGGTGGAAGTTTTTGAATGATCTTTCATGACCATTTTGTTTCTATTTGTTGAGCTCATATGCTAAGGGCATCTTTGGTACTAGCTAGCTTGACCTCGGTGACCTCTGTGGCCCCTTTTTCTTGGAACATAGTTCTGTAAAATTCAAAATTTGGGTAAATTTTTTTCTTTCTACTTTAGTGAGGCTGATTTTTTCCAAAATTGAGCCCACTAAAGTGGGGGTAAAATGTAATGTCATAGAATTGAACCTAGGGGCAATTCCACATTTTTGCATCTTGCCTAACATTTATGACACTTTAGAACATTAATGACAAAATCCCATGAGTTGGAATTTCATGATTCTGACTCCATGCAAAATTGTGGCAGAGTAACATAATCCTGAGAACACGTTTCTCAAAAATCTAGGCCTTGGATGCTTGCGTGACACGCAGATGGATGCGCAATGTGCTGGCGTCTTGGCGATTTTTTGAGTTTGAAACAAGGAATCTAGAATCTTGACCCTTCTGACACATGTCCTAGCAGTTAAGTCTCGGATGTAATGGACCTTTTCTACCTTTGCATGCATGAAAAATCCCTTACTTGCTCTCATTTTGGGGTTGGAAGCCATTAGTTCAAGCACTACTACTACTTTCTCTACTATGGGGTCACTTTCATCCTTGAATAACAACAATCCTATAGGAAAAGCCATGCTAGATTGAGGTCTCTCCAGTAGCTACAAGCTCTCAAGAAAGCACTCAGTGGTGTGCCCATGTGCTCTAGAGAGGGTCTCAACCCATGGGTAATGCTCTCTCTTTCTCACTGTTTCCTACTTGTTCATTTACTACTTTGTGGTGCGAGCTCTACTCCGAAGTGGGTTTTTCTTTCACCATGCTCTTTGTTTACAATCCTTTCCAAACCTGGTTGTCTGTGGAGGTGGGAACACTAAAATGGGGGTCTAATGTAGGCAAACCCTATATAACCCCAACCTTTTCCCCTTGATCTTTTGTGTGTAGGTTGTGGAGTGAAGCTTGGAGAAAAGATTTGAACACTCAATAACAGGTAATCTTCCTTCAAGTTCCCTTGTGTTTCTTCCTTAGAATTTTTCTCTCTAGTTGGTTACTTGATTTAGTACGCCTTTGACTCGAGTTTGAAGGTGAAACCCTATTTTTCTTGCTTGAGCTCCTGATATCCTCACAACTTAGGATGCCAGTGCATTGCACTGGCATCTTGAAACTGCACTAATGTCCTTTGGCCAAAATCTCTCTCACCAGAGGTAGAGCACTTGGACTTTTTCTCTCTCAGAATCTGAGATGACTTTGTTGTACTTTCTTTTAGTTTCATCATCCTATTGAAATTGAGGTGTATAAGGGAAATTCATTCCTTGGCGATCTCTTGAGAATAAAGAGACTCATGTGTAGCAAATCCCTCTTATATTTATATCACATGAATATAATGATTAATTAATATTTTTCAAAAATATTTCTTGTGACCAAAACTCAAGAATTTTCCAAAAAGGAGTCCATGATGGCTCAAAGGTGGAAAGTGAAAAGGATGATGGATGTGAGAAAGTGGATCACATCCCTCCTTTCGCAACATGAGTGAATGATATTCCACTTGGACAAAGATACTAGAGTAAGGAAGAAAGTCAAGGGGAATGATTGGAGTTTTGAAACCCAATGGAGATCCTCAAGATTTAACATAAACTTCAACAATGAAGTTAATTAGAAGGAAGGGAGAGGAGGTGGGACATGGAGAAGAGAAAATATGGTACAATGCAAGAAAGAATGCCCTAACAAGAAGGCGATCATCATAAACATGAAAGTAATCCAAAGAAAAACAAAAAGATTGAAGGAGAAGGATTTCTTTATAAATGGGTGAAAATCAAACTCCCTGAGTGAAGATGTGCAAATGGTGGGAGAACTGTTGGGGAAATGAGGTAAGTATTAAATATCTACCTAATGGTTTCCTATTTTTAGTGTAGCTCCAAATAACTAAAAGAAGACATCTTAAGTAAAAGGCCATTAATGCTAGAAGGTTGTTGTTTTTTCACGACTGAATGGATGCCAAATTTTGACCCCATACACCATTGTATGGGAAAAAACCTAATATGGATAAGAATAAAAAACATCCCTTTGAAATATTGGAATGAGGAGGCATTGAAAGAGATAGGAGACATCTTGGGATCATTCATCCAACTGTAAGAAGACTTTCAAAGAAGTAATTTGAAAAATATGTAAGAATCTGTGCGGAAATAGATCTTAGTGAAAAATTATGGGATGAATTGGAGATAATAATAGAGTTTGGGTGATGTAAACAAAAAAATTAATTAGAGTCAAACTCCCCAAGATATGAAAATAAAGTTTTTGGAAATCAAGCATTAAGTGAAAGTTGGTAGATAAAATCCACAAGTAAGAAATTTAAAACCCCAACCATTGAAGAGGAAAATTGGGAAGAGGAAGATAAAGAGGAAAGGAGAACATAGAAGGTGGCGAAAGACACAATATGTCTAACATTGTGGGATCATCCTCAGTTAAATGAAATATCGAGGGAGATATACAAACAATTTAATAGTGGGAAACCACTTTGGGGAAATTAGAATTATGCATCATAGGCGAGGGGAAAAGCCTTGAGAATCATGTGGAGATAGAGCAAAGAAACACAAACATAATACCACCCCATGTTGAATTTGGGGAGATAAACAATAGGCAAGCATTGAAAGAAGGATCAAACAAGGGTATGGATAAAATTTGTGGAGTAGAAGGTCAAGGGATGGAGGTGAGTCCAAAATATATAGGAAATATAGTGAAAGGAATTTCCAATGAGCTATTAGGGATTAAAATCATAGAATATGACCACTAGAAAGAGGAGAAGCAAACCAAGAAAACCAAAGTGAAAAGAAGAATGGGATGAAATGCTTGATTTAGAAGAAGGGGAATGGGAGAGAAGATCATAGGGTTGGATTTTAGAAGAATAAGAAAAATCCCACCAAAGTGGAGGTGGTTCATCTTGTAGAGAGAAGCTACGGGTAAAGTAGAAGAGATATAAGAAGAAATATCCTAATTGTGGGGAAGGGAAAAATAAAGGAAGGAATACCAATATAGAGAAACTGAGCCAAGAGAGGGATGATGAAAGGATATTGAAAATCACAAGGTTGCTGAGATATGGGAAGGGAAAGATCCTTGCTAGAGAGCCATGGGGATTATATCATGGAATGTTAGGGGATTAAACACTCCTAACAAAAATTGATTAGTAAAGTGATTCACAAAGGTGTCAAGACCTGGCATCTTCATGATATAAGAAACAAAATTATTAGGCAAGGAGGAAAAATATTGGAAGATTGAGGAGATTGTCATTGATGATGCAAATTGGCAATATGATCATGGTATCTACATAACACATGATCCAATGTTGTCATTGATGTCAAAATTGTTGTGGATCATCCTAGCATGATTTAGAGGTGTTCTTGAAGACATTTGTACAAGTAAGTTTTTTTGAAAAGTATATCTACTAAGAAATTTGCCTAAATATCAAACCTACCAATACAATGGTTTAGTGTGTCAGTTTTTGGGTTTGCACTCCTCCACAAATAAAGATATCACTCGAAAATTCCAATAGTAACTTGGTGAACATCGGATACATCTAAATACAAGAGTTTTTTTTGGTAAAGTATCTTGGAAGATATGAATGTCAGTGTTCTATCTGGATTATCATAGTATTTTATTGTACAACGTGTCAGTGTGGGAGATTCCACACTCCTCCACGAATGAATATTTTGTGTTGTGGTGTTGAAGATAAGCTGCCAGTTGTCATTTGAATAGGAATTCCATATGGTATTATTTTTTGAGTTTCACATATTGTGAATTGAGTGTATAGATGAAGGTTTTTGTGTTTAGGTCTTATTTGGGGTAGACCTAACACATTTGATGTTTTACAAAGGATGAATAAGTAATTTTATCTTATGTAGGATCTAATATAGGTCCATCCTAACCTATCTTGAGGAGATTTGAGTTTGATTTAAGGTGCAAAGTGTGGATGAAGTATTTTGAGGATGACAAGTTCAATTTTGTGTGTTGCATCCAATTAGGTAGACCTAATTGATGTTACACTTGATGTGGATATAAGTAGTTAGTTGATTTTGATCTTTTGGGATGATGAGAAAATGAAGAGAGATAGATGACATGTATGGTGTTTCACCTACATGTGTGTGATGCAAACTTGATCAAAATTGTGTGAATTATGTGAATGCAGAGTAGAGAAGAGAATTGATCTAGATCAGCGTGAAATTTGATATTGTACCTCATTGGAACTATAATCTAGCATATTGTAGATGAAGTTGTCATTTAAAATAGGTTGTGAAGCCACCCCTTCTTTCTTCTATCTTATTCTCTATAGACAGTGAGTTCACTAGACACTGAGTCCACCTGTACTGAGCATTTTTTTAATATACTATATCTAGATTTAATATATTGTTAGCTAACCCTCACCATGGTTTTTCCCATTTTTGGTTTTCCACGTCAAAATCATGGTGTTCATGTGTTATGTGATGTTGTGGATGTTTCATGCTTTATTTGCTTATATCAGTTGAATGTGGTTTGATAATTGGATGGCTAATGTTTTGAATGCTTTAGTGGAATACTAATTCACCCCCTCTCTTAGTATTTTTAGTGTTCAACACAAAACTTTGCAAAAAGAAATTTAAGAATTGATATAGGAAAAAGGTTCCTTTGGGGGTAAAGATGTGCTTTGGAATTCACAATATGCAACATTGGAAATCCTTACTGGAAATAGAACATGGATGTGATGTAAAGTAAGGAACCTTATGGAAAAGTGCATTTCTGTCTAATAAATGTCTCTGATCCAACATCCCCATTAGAAAAGAGATAGTCTTGGTAGGAAATAAAGGCACTTACAATCCCAAGGCGATTACAATCCCAAGTAGACTTTGAGGCCTTTGTTAATATAAACTCACTAATTTAAGTGCCAAAAAAGAATGGAAGTTTCACTTTGACCAACAAGAGGTTAGGAATTCAACAACACAACAAAAAAATTGGATAGGTTTCTCATAAAGGGAAATCTTAGCTCAATCCCCTTTTCATTGGAAAGCCCTATACTTCCTGCCTCAAGCTCAAGTAATTTTTTGATTCAACTGAGTTTACTAGGAGAACAAAAACCAGAGAGAATCCCTTTCAAATTTGAAAAAATGTGGATGCAAGATCCAAAATTCTATAAAATATTATTAGAATGGTAGCAATAAGTGATTTTTGAGGGCACATAAATGTTTTGTTTGTTAGAAAAACTAAAATATGTAAAGAGGAAGCTGAAGGAATAGAACATCACCCACTTGAAAAACATATTTGAAACTAAGCAGAAACTAGAAAAGAAGATTCATCTCCTCAATTAGAAAGTATCAGAGGTGGGAGGGATCAATCCGAATACTTGAAGGATAAGGAACTCTTGGGTAAATATGTAGACATTCTAGTCAAGGAAGAAATATTTTGGAGATAGAAGTCAAGGGAAGTATAGCTAAAGGAAGGGGATAGGAATTCCAAATTCTTTCACAACTCGACCAAAATTAGAAGGCAACACAATAGGATCAGTCAACTAAAAATGGAAGATGGGACAATCACAAAGGATCCATGAACTATAAAGTAAGAGGTGGTAGTTTATTTTCAAAACCTGCTTAAGAATTGGGAAATATTCCCAAACTAGTGACAAAATATTAGAACAAAATTTTAACATCAAGTTTCACTGTGGAAGAGATAAAAATAGCAGTTTGACAACTGCATCCAGAAAAAGGACTTGGTCCATATGGTTTCCCGTATCCTTATTCCAAAAATAATGGCATATAGTGGGAAAAGAGGTGTGAAGCAATAGAAGATTATCAAAGAAAGGGAAAAATATTGAAAGAGATAAATAACACCTTCATTGCCCTAATACCAAAAAAGAACATGATTTGGCTCTAGAAGACTCTTGGCCCATCTCATTATGTAACACATTTTATTATTTTTTGCAAAAAATAGTGGTGAATAGGCTGAAGAAGGTCCTACTAAGAATAATCACAGAAGAACAAACCAGGTTCATCCTTGGGAGGTCAATTCTAGATGGTGTCATCATTTCCCAAGAAGCAGTTCACTAAGCTTTGAGAACCATGAATGAAAAAATGTTGGTTAAAATAGATATGGAGAAAGCATATGAAAAAGTAGAAGATATTTTTAGTCAATATACTAAAGGGTTTTGGGTTTGATTCAATCCAGATTACTTGGATTTTTAGTTATGTTGCAAGCCCAAGATATTTAGTCCTAGTGAATGGCTCCCCAAAAGGTTTCTTCGAGTCATCATGGGGGTTTCATCAAGGGGATCCCCTCTCCCCATTCCTATTTTTTATAATGGTAGAGTCTTTGGGAAAGGCATTGAATAGCTTGTTTGGACAAGAAGATCAAAGGTCTTAAAATCACAAGAAACCTTGCCTTGATTACCCACCAAATTTTTTTAGATCATACAATACTATTTAAGGCTACTAAGTGGAAAGAAGCTAAAGGCATAAAATAAACATTGAAGCATTAATCGTTGGTGTCAAGACATGAGGCCAATCCTCAAAGATTAAAAAAAATATTTCTATCAACATCTCGAAGGAAGCAACAAGAAATTCTTAGAATACTAAACTACAAGAATGGAAAATTCCCAAGCACTTGTCTGGGAATCCCATTGGCACTTGGGACAAGATCAAACAAGCTATGGGATCCACTAATAGAAAGAGTATAAAACTAGGAAACTTCCTAAAAGGAAGGTGGTTCATGGGCAAGGGGGATAATCAGGATCAAAGAAACCATTGCAACAATTCCCATCTACTTGATGTCATGCTTACCTTTGACGAGCGAGGTGGCTCAAAAACTAACAAGTATAATGAGGAAATTTTCTGGAAAGGTTCCTTAGAGAAGGACAAATTGGATCTAATAGCATGAGACAAGGTTTTCCAGCCGAGAGAGGATGATGGTGTTGGGTTAAAAAGACAAATCCTCCAAAATAAAGCCATGGGAGAAAAACTTGTTTGAATAATGTTCAAGCAAACTTAGCTAAAATGGGAAAAGATATTGCAACACACATATTTGAATAGCATAGATTCCTCTGATATCCTGACAAAAGTATAACTACCTTAGGGCTCAAGAATATGGAATTTCATTTCCAATTGTTGCTCATTAATAACAAAATATATAACCTGGGACATTCATGACAAAAAAACTACTCTCTTTTGGGAATATTCTTGGGAAGGATACACTCCTCTGGTAAGAATAAAAGGACTAAATTAGACAAGAGGTGTAGTAAAAAAGGAACTAAAAAACCAAGGTAGGAGATTATATGGAGGCAAGCCAAATCAACAAAATCAAAAGGTGGATCTCGAAGAAGTGCAATCATTTGAACATTCCTATGTAGGAAGTACAACACTTTTTGAGAAAACTTTAAAGGATAGAAGGATTTCTTTATGCCAAGGGGATGGTAAGTTTATTTGGAATGTGGCTAATAGTGTCTATTACAATGTAAGAGAAGGGTATATGTTTCTCGAGGACAATACAAGGGGAGACACACATCCCCATTAATTTATGTTGGAATAATCGATACCTTCCCAAAACAAGAACCTTTGCATGGGTGGCTCTATAGGGGAGGATCCTTACAACAAGTAGATTTAAAAAAACTAGGATACAATGGTCCATCATAATGCCTCTTATACAGGTGCATGGAGGAAGATTCGAACCACCTCCTTGTTGGATGAAAATTTACCAAATAATGTTGGAGATGGCTATGCACTAAACTAGGGTGGGCAGGTGCCCTCCCAAGTGATATATTGAGCTTATTCAAATCTTGGTCATGCCTAAGAAAGAACACATCATTCACGTGTCTATGGACAATAATCCCATCAAAACTATGGTAAATTTGGATGGAGTGTAATAGGAGATTATTCCAAGGAAAATAATTGAGCTTATCATATTTTTTGAACAAATTAGAAGCAACAATAGTGGAAGTTGCAAACCGTCGAATAAAAAATAGGAGTTCAAACCTAAAATACTAGACATGGGATAACAATATATCAAAATTTTGACATGGCCTTCGATCACCATTGGTGATTGGGTTGAGAGGTGTGGGTTTGGTTAAAGTGAGAACAAAGGCTAAGTGGTCGACTCCCAAACAAGCTTGGTACAAACTAAATTTTGATGGGGCATTGAGAGGCAACCTTGGTGCCTCTGGCGTTGGTTGCATAATTCACAATTAAAAAGGGAGGATAATATGTAGTGTCTCCATCCCACTTCAATAAGGAACTAATAATGCTACAAAAATGCAAGCTCTACTACATGACCTAGAGCTCTACCAAGGCAATAGAATTTTGGACCTAGATGTGGAAGGAGACTCGATGATCATCATAAATGCCATAAGAACAAGGTCAATTCAAAACTAGAAATTGAAGAGCTTTCTAGACAAGGTTTTGGAAAAACTAGCAACATTTAGGAGCTTCATAGAACAACATATCTATAGGGAGGAAAATGTGGTGGCTGATAGGTTGGCCAACCTGGTAGCCAATCTAACCTTAAAGATTTATTATAACAATGAAGTCACACGACATCCATAATAATTCTTCATCAAGATGATCCAAGAATGATCTCCTATCAAAGGAATGATTAAACATAAGGAAAAATTTCTAAGGTGAAGGGTGCCAGGGTAGTAACATCACTTGGGTGATCTCAAGAATTGAAAGCCAATTTTGCACAAAATTAATAAGGAAGATCTAGAAAGATCACAAACAAGCTTGGCGATATAAATGCCACATTTTTCTATCTATAGATCTAGGTGGAAAACTCTTGTGAAAGAGGGGAAAGGAGTCTATTAAAGTAATAAATTTGTTGCTAAGATATACATTTCTACCAAATCAACAACTATAGCAGGAGAGTGATGGACACACTTGTGAGGTTGGTGAGCTCAAAAAGACAAACATAATTCTTGGGAGAGGTTACAAACCATAGGCTAAAAATGGTCATTAAAACCTAACAAAAGTTAGAGCTCACTACGATAAAGTGGGTTCTTGGAGTTGAATTTATAATGGCAGAGGATGTATAGGGTAAACACAGATGTCACCTCCATATTTTTCACCTCCTTGCTAGATTTAGGTGAACCGAAGGAGATGGTGTGGGGCTTGGTGAAGGAGCTGATCAAGGAGTTTCTTTGTGGGATAAAGGATATTTTGGATGTGTCTAGACCTAGCTACAAGATCCCACATCATACAGACATGCGAAACAAGTGGGACAAAGATGAGGAGGTGTTATGGATCCCCTTCTTGGTGAAATTTTCAACAACTACTCTTGCGAATCATGTCTAGGTTGCAAAAGGCTAATTTTTTTATGGAAGATGAAAAACTTGGAGCCCATATTTGGAATTGAATGGATGTATGCATTTCTAAACCAGGTACTAGTGGAAGAGGAGGAAGAATAGGGGATAAGGAATACATATATAGATAAAATATGTATATCAAAATATAGTAGCAGATGGTTCTAGATTTTTCATATAGACTAGAACTGCATAGGAGGAATTAGGAAAACACTGAACCCCAGACTAGGCCTAGTTTTTGTATCAAAGTAATTTTTTCATAATATCAGTATAAAGCAGCTCTACTAAAAATTCATCGGTAAAAAAATATATTAAATTTATCTCTAGAATACTTCAAACTCATTGTAATCTCCTTTCCTTGTATTTATTCTCTTTTTCTCAAGCTTAGATAATCAATGCCAAATAAATTCTCTAGGGTAATCAATCCTTTTACGAGTTTATTTGATTTTAGTTACAATTATTATGAACCTCATATGCCTCTTCAATTTGGGCTAAAGATGATTAGCAAAATGCCTATACTATTATAGGAATAAGGAAATATGAGTACCACTTTTGAACACTTTCCAATGATTTCTATTGTCTAGAATTGAAAGTTTAATGATCATATTGACACTACCTTTATTTATAAGAATTTATTTCATAGGGTCAAATTGGGATTCAATGAGGGTCATCTATTTTCTTTGACATTTTGAGCTCTTGGAATTGCCTAGATGTTCAACAGTTCAAATATTTCTAGGAGATCCCATACCTTGTGTTGGTATGTCTCATTTTTACATTCTTGGTGACGGCTTCTCCCTTGTATTTCTTAACAACTAAAGATGAATATCTAAATATCTACAATTATTTAATATTTATTTTTTTAGCTAGAAGGAGACATACCCCAAAACAACAAAAGGATTGGGAAGGTTACATCTCGATGATGATAATGATTGGAGTGTTGTTGATGTGGGAATGATATGTCCCAAAAACAATAAACAGATTGGGAAGGATACATACCGATGATGATGATTGGGATCAAGGATTTGCAACAAGTTGAGGAACAAGACCAAGGATGTGATTGGATTCCCAGAAGAATGGAAGGGATAATGAAATGATTAGGATCCATGGAAATATGCTTAGACTAAAAAATATATATTAGCCTAAAATGAGTGAAGGGATAATGAAATGATGAGGATGAGATGCATATGATAATTTCAAGAGGAAGATGAAAGGATAGACAAAAATAGGGATGAGGATTGATGTGCACACAAAATATAGCATTAAGTGGAGTGATGAAAACATATAGGATAGGTAGATAGGGGATAGGGATGGAGGACAAATGAATTATAAATGTGTAGGATAAATGGATGGGGGGATTTGGAGCACCAAATTTGAACTAACATTTAGTGAGCACTTAATATATCATGGGATACTATGCACCAAGGTATGAGGAACTAAGGTGACTTCATATCACATGCATCTGACTAACTCAAAAAACAAGAAGTTTAGTCCAACATCTCACAAATTCATAGAGAATTTTTGTGGGAACGATGTTGGAAACCACAAAAATAAGGAATTTCCTAGCCTACTATAAGGTCTGCAAAGGACCTTGGTGGAAACAACTCAAGACAAACCAAGGAAACACAACCAAAAAATCCAAGATGTGCCCCTATTTTCACAAGTTAAAGTACACCATGATATGATGGATCGTGGTGACCTCGAGTAGGTAGGAATCTAAAAAAAAAGATAAACAAAGATTTTGAAAGCACCAATGGAATAAAAATTTATCTCAAGTACCTTTTTCCATAAGGATGATGGATGGGGTTGATGTGGTCTGATGTGGTAACTCTAGGATTCTGATGACAAGAGATGATTAAGGTACCTAAAACTCAAGGGGGCTAATGGATTTTTTTGAAGTACTAGCTTGATAGGGAATATTGGTGACACAACATACACAAGTATGGGACCCAGTGAAAAGTATGTACAATTATGGGCCTAGATGATGACATAAAATTAAACTTATGTACAACACACAATATATACAAGATGTATAATATTTACAAGAGGACATTGATTGCATTAAGCTCAAGAATGGGATAGTTATTGAAATGAAAGAGGGTGAGGTTGATGGGAAGTGATAATGGATTAGGTGGATATGGAAAAGTGGTAGGAGTGATGGCATGCATGTATATGAAATTATTTTGGAGGAGAGTAGCCTATAGCTAGATACAAATGACAAGGGATTATGGGACAAAATGATGATATGGATGAATGGATAGAGAGATAAAGATGGGGAGATGGAAATATGATAAGATGAATAGATATAGAGATAAGGATTTTGAGATGGAAGGGATTATTAGATCGATGGATGGTGGGAATGTAATATCCAAGGACTAGGTCACAAAGGAACAAGATGCTCCACTTTAGATATGTCAGGTGTGATTATGTGGGAGGGATGTAAGATAGGTAGATGGGAAGATAAGGGAGGTAGATGGATGAGGATATGATGGGTGGATAAGTAAGGTAGACACATGATAGTATGATGGGTGGATAAGGAATATGATAGTGTGTGGATAGATGGACCCAAAGCATGTATAGATATTTTCCCCTATCTATATCAAGATCACAAGGAGGATGGAAGGATTGAGATAAATGGGATATGATAGGTATGATGGGTAAGATAGGTTGGATGGATGAGATGAAAGATGGGGATGCTTAGAATGAAGTTTCCCAAAAGTGTGGAGAGAAAATGGATTGGGGATTTACACATGATGCTTGTTTGCTAGGTTTTCATCATGGTACTTACCCAAGACATTTTTTTTCCAAATTTTCACCATTCGACATATTGTTTTTACTATTTTTTAATTTTTTTGGTTGAATTTTTTGGATTTTTAAAGATTTTTTTTTAGGATTTTTAGGATTTTTCGATTTTTGGATAAATGTGTGGATGGAGATGGATGAGGACAGGGATTTGGATAGTTGGATTTAGAAGATAGGTGATAATGAGATGGAGGAAGGACACAAGAATCTAGTTCCATATTGGGGTAATAAGAGCCCATGTTTGAAGTGACTACTGGATGTTGGTACAACCTTATTAGGATGGGTGATGCAAATGTATCTTTTAAATGGATTTGATGGAAGAGATATGTGGCATAATGGATGGGATTTTGGAAAGTGTATGGATGGAATGATGGGAGGGGAGTGTGATGGGGGGATTTTGTCAGGACCAACATTGGCACATATTGTGATGGATGTGAAATGATAGGAGGAATGGATGGAGAATATGGGGATGATGGAGGAGCTAGGATAACAATTTTTTTTGTTTGAATGCATTGATTTTTTTTGATTTGGGATCCATATGGTTTTTGTGTTGGCTTTAGTGGGCCTTTTCGGCCTTTGGGATTGATTACACTTTTAGATTGGATTTTTTTCATCATGTATTTTTGAGGATACATGGTGATCTCTAGATCCATGTGAATTTTTGGTTGTATGCATTGTTATTTTGGTATCCAAATTTCTTTGAATATCAATGGTATGAGTGCGAAGAGATGGATGACGTCAAGAGAAGATGAATGGAGTGATGGACTTGGGATGTTGGATAGGATTGATATATGGATAATTTTGAATGATGTTCATATAGGTGTTCCTTTGTTGATCTTTATTAGAAATTATGAGAGTGAGATGTTTATGATAGGTGATATGTGATTAGGTGATTGGGGGATGAGGGGATGAATGAGATGAGATGGAGGATGGGATTTTGGGATATAAGGGCCCAAAATGGACTTAGTAGATGAAGGATGTGTGATGTTGTATTGTGGCACATAGGGACCCAAAATAGATTTGGAGGATGGAGGGATGATAATAATGTTTTTAGGTTTGTATGATGTGGGAGGAGGGCTGGAAACAAATGTTATGAATGAGTGATGGAAAGGGTGTATTTTTCTTTTGGAAGAGGCTTGCTTAAGCTATATAAAAGTTATACTAACATTTTTGGATTGTGAGCCTTGAGATATGTAACCAAGGCCTTGTGCTCATGGATTTTATTTGATATGGATGAGCTCTACTATACCTTTATCATGAAGGCCTAAGGGTTTTCCTTGATAGTTCATGGTATCGAGCATTCGGTTTATAGTAGGATGCTTATTATTTTGGAAGCATGATGCAAGTCCATTATTAGGTGTAGGAGGATGGGTGGTGGATACTATTTGTTCTTCTGCTACAAGAGAACCACCATGGGTGAATGTAAGAGGAACAAGGGGATATGAAGGCACTATTGGGATAGTTTGGGTAGGACGTAATAAAGGATCATGAGATGGAGTAGATGGGATGGTAGGATATTGATTGGAATGAGGAGATGATAAAGGATTATGAGAGGGATGGAGGAGGAGTGTTGGATAAAATCCTCGAATGGGGTGGATGAAGGGATGGAGCTTTGATGAGTTTCATGGAATGGTGGTTGGATAATACTAAGGGCAAGAGATGGGGGATTGGGATTGGATGGCTTCAACAGGTTGAATGATGTTAGGAGTTGGAGATGGGGATTGGGAGTGGACGGTTTCAATGGGATAGATGATGTTAGTATTTATAACATGAACGATAGGTGTGGGATATATAATGGACTCATCAACGATGACCTTATATGGTTGAGTGTGGTGACATGACTCCACAAATTTAGGATGTGGATTTTATGATGGTTTGATTGCTATGAGTTCTTGGAGGAATTTTTGAGTAATATATATGCATTTTTAGGCTTAGATGGGGGATTTTAATTAGATGAAGGATTAAGATTATGAATTGGAGGATTATGAATAGATGGATGATTGGGATTATGGACTAGATTATTAGGAATATATGGAGGATTGGTATTATGGATTGGAGGATTAGGAATAGATGTAGGATTAGGATTATGGATTGGAGGATTAGGGATGGATGGATGATTGGGATTATGAATTGGAGGATCAAGAATAGATGGTGGATTGTGATTATAGATTGGAGGATTAGGAATAGATGGAGAATTTAGGTATGAGGGATTGGAAGTTGGATTGAGAGAGGTGAAATTGGATGAAATTTTGCAACCAATACTAAGGAGGCATAGAAACATAGAATCTATCATTTTTGAATTGGTAGGTGAGCATGAAATTAGTATAGGATGATGATAATGTGGATATGAGGCATTCAAGTAAATTTGGATTGGGAATTTAGATGGTAGTTTGGTTTTCCTTGTCAACAAAAGGTGGAGGATGAGAAATAGGGGATGGATTAGAATATGGTGGAGCATTAAGGTATGAGGGTTTGATAGGTGGATCGAGATAGGAGAAATTGGATGGTGGATTAATATAGGAGGAATTTGATGGTGGTTTAAGATAGGATGAATTGGACGGTGGATTTGGATAGGACAAATCAAATGATAGATTTGGATTAGGGGAGAAGGCAATGGTGTGGTTGTCTAATGATGGAGGTTGGTATATGAATAGAGGAGAATATGGAGGGATGTATATTGGATGAGAGGGATATGTGATTGGAAAATAAGAGGGAGGTATAGATGGAGGATAAAATGGAGTTCACTTCTCAAAGGTAGCATAGAGATGTCTTGTGGATATTATTGGAGGTGTGATGAGATATCTTAGATGAGTGATTGCATGGTCAGAAGAAATGGATGAGTGAGGGATGCTTGGGGAAATATTTCTAGTGATGATAGAATCAAGGGGATTTACTTTGTACTCATCTTGATCAACAATACTTTCATCATCATCCTCAATGTAAATGGGATTTACCTTGATTACTAGTTTTGGTCGTATTGAGGGAGGATAAAGATTCATGATATTAGATTGGATGGCCATGTATGGAATAAATGATAATAGGTGATTAGAAGGTAAAAAAAATGGATTAGAAGAATATGAAAGGAGGTATCTTAATATTGGTTTTGATATCAAAAAAATTTAGATGTGGATTTACTAAAGCTCAGGTTGGGATTTGGAGTTAGTTCAAATTAGTAGAATTTTGATGATATGTTGGGAGGGTTGGTTGATAGTATCCTCTCAACTATGGTTGAGATCCTATGTCAAAGATTTATTGGATGGATTTCCTACTTGAGATAGGCTAAGTTCTCAAGCAAGAGAAAATATTGATACAAACTATACCTCTAGCTTGAGGTGAAATAGTTTGAATGAGAGATTACTAAATTGGGATATGATAAGTTCCCAATAAAGCATTATGATGGATGCTTTATTTTATGATTTAGGATCTCAATTAAGTATTTGAGGTTGGATATATGATGTTAGGTGGTATAGATGTTGACTACGTATGTTAAATTGACTCCTTGTTCAAAGGGGATGATTCTTTGGATAAGTCGATGGTGGTCAATGAGATGGAGGTGATTGTTTTAGGCTAGAGATGAAGTGAAAAATTTATTTGATTTTATGATTTTGGACTAGGGAGGACACTAGCTATCCATGATAGGAAGGATTTACTTTTTAGATTTTGTATGGAAAATGGATTTACCCAAAAATAGCATAGAATCACCCAAGAAGAAATGGAAATTACCAAGAGAGGGATCACCCAATAATAGTGTGGATCCACTTGAGGAGGAATGAAATTTGCCTAGCAAGGATGTGAATGAATTGAATTCCATGTAGATGCAACTGCCTAAGAACAAAGCACAACCACTTGACCAGACATGGATTTGCCTAAGAGTAGAGTGAATTTGACCAATGGAAAATAGATTTTCCCAAGTGCAAGGGTAGATATCCCCAAGGACAATTATAATGATTGGGAATGAACACCTAGGCAGATTTTCCTAAGAAAAAAGTGGATTTTTCCAACAAAGAGCATATCCACCCAACTGAGAGTAGATCCTCTCAAGTGTAGAGCACGATCATCCAAGGGTGAGTGGATAGATTAGATGTGATGACCTAGGTGGACCCACCCAAGAAAAGAATAGATTTTCCCAACAAAGAGAGGATCCGACTAAGTGCAAAACAAATTCAACTAAGGGTGATTGGGCATAGATGGAAAAATGAACAAATACTATAATAAAAATAAACAAGATTGATGATTATGTGATGAAATAAAGATATGCATAGGTAAACACACAAGGACACACTAGAAAGCACTTGAGCCTAGATTGATCAAGTAGGTGTGATAATCAATGTAGGTTCATAGTGTAAGCGCTAATACTATCTACTTATATCTGGATAGATATATATCATAACCCATAAGGGTGAAGAATCTCTTATCGATGGTAGATAAGAGGCAATACCTCAATAACATCTATCTTAGTGCACATATGTAATTTTCAGTAACTTTGGGGTACTATGCATCCCCTACACCACATTGAATAACTTCTAAATGGTCTTAAGGTGGGCTAAAATAGGTGATATAGTGTGTCCTCCAAATACAATGATGGTACGCGAGGAACATTCATGAACTTTATCTTGTCACAAGTATGGGTAAGGAATGTCAGCTAAGACGTTCAAACCAACCCGACATTCTTAGCTCAGTATCATTTGAGTATCAAAGCTTCGATAAACATGACATGACTAGATTGGGGTACAAATTTCATTCTGCCCCTTTATTTACCCAATTGGTTCACGTGTTTGATGTCATCCCTTGGGGTGATGAAATCCCCAAGAAAGCATACTAAAGGGAAAAAAATTCTAGGAATTTTTGATCTCCAGGATTGCATGAAGCACAAGGAGAGAGCATACATGTAAGCTAGCACTCATAGGAATAGATAGCAAGACTTAGGTTGGTCCATAATTTTTGATCCCCATGTTCATTAAAAAATTCAAGGGGAGTGCATACATCAATGAAGGACCCTAAACATGGAACAAAATAGATTGACCCTTTAGAAATTGAAGTGTTCCAAGATTAGCGATAAAAAGCATCTTTTATTATGAACTTGTTGAAGATATGTTAGTAGTTTATGATCTTTGTTTTTGAAAAGTGACATCAAGTTGAACAAAACATGATTAGATGTGAAAAGTTTTAAAAAGAAAATGAATGTTAGCTGTAGAGATATTTTTTTGGTAAGATAAAATATGAAGGGATCTATAATTGTTTTTACCTGAAACAAATTATTTATACCTTATGCAATCACTGATGCACATAGTGAATTCACCCACACACAAAGAAAATTCACCCAAATAGTCACAAATATTCCCAAGAGAGAAATCACCCAACTAGATAGATTTTCCAAAGAGTGGAATTAGCCAAGAGAAAAGATGATTTTTCTAAAAGAAGGTAGTCACTTCAAAAGTTGCAGAACCACCCAAGTGTAGTAGAGACACCCCAAAAGTAGTAGAGTTGTCGAAGTGAAGCGTGATCACCCCAAAATTCACAAGATCACCTCACAATTCACCAAACTAACCAATAGAAGTACAACTACCTTGAAATTCATAAGGTCACCCCAAAATTCACAAAGTTGCCCAAGTGAAGCGCAATCACCCCAAAATTCACCAAACCACCCAAGAGATCATGCATTCACCTAAAAGGAGTAGATCCACCCAAATTTGAGAAGGTCTACCTATTTACAAAGTATAATCACCCATACTTGCAAGGAAACGTATTATTGAAAAGCCAAAGAAGAGCTGCCCCTGTAGAATCAAATCAACTCATTCACTTAATGTATCCACCCAAATAGTCACACATCTGCCTCTATGTGAACCTGCTAATACAAAATAACTCCAAAAAGTTAAATTTTGATTAAACGACCCGCGACGTGAGTCCCACTAGGTGTGCCAAAAATGTATGCATGAAATTGTTCTCAATGTGTATGAAATTGCAATAAAATCAAACAAAACACAAAATAAAGAGAACACTTAGATTAGGTGTAAAAATCTCAAACCAACATAAAATCAAAATCAAATGAACTATATCAAGCCTCCTGTTGAGTATATCTTCCCAATATTTTTGATTAGATGTGTGATCACTAGTAATTTTGGAAACATAATGACACTCCAAGTGAAAATGAGTGAGATAGGATAAAAATGGTTTTAAGTTATGGATATATAGATTTTGAGAAAAATGGATGAAGGGGTAGGATCAGATCATGGGATCAAGGGTTGAGATGAGAGGTGTTGTCTTAACTCATGAGATTGTACCAAGTGGCACAATGAGATGATTTGAGAGGGATAAGGGTACTATGAGGTACCTTATGTAAAGTGCCTCATAAAGGAAAATATTGTCTTCTCACTCAAAGAGGACAAGAAAATAATAATGTTTTTAATGGTTTTGAGGAAAAGGACCCATGCCCCTAAGCACAAGGGTCTTTTCCAAAAAGGGAGAGAATTTAAGATTTATTTGTTGCAAGGTGTCACCCTTGGTCTCCTCGGCATGGGCCACCATGACACTTGGGATTCATGACATGGTTTAAATACTTCCTATGGATCTTGGATCTTGCATAAATCTAGTAGTTGTATTGGGAATTAACAGGTTGATCTTTTGGTGCAATGACAACCATCTTTGCAGCAATTGGTATCAGAGCCAAGGTCACATGTTCGAACCCCTCACTTGCACTGGGGGGGATTGTTGCAAGGTGTCGGCCTTGGTATCCTTGATGTGGGCTAGCATGGTGCTCAGGCTTCATGACATGGTTTAGCCACCTCTTGTGGATCTTGGATCTTGTATAAATCCAGTGGTTGTATCCTGGATTAATAGGTTGATCTTTTGGTGCAAAGACAACCATCTTTGCAACATGAGTGTGAGGGGGAAGATTGTGTGGGGATTTGGAGTAGTTTATCCCACTTAACCAAGGATTAAGTGTGTTCACATGATTAGGGAGTGAATTAGGTAAGTGTTAAGGATTAAGATTAGAGGGAAAATGAGAGAGTTGGAGGATAGGACATGTGAGAGGATAAATTAAATGAATAGATTATTTATTTAATTTTTTGAGGAAAAGGATAAGGGATGGGGGTAAATAATTAAAGATAATTAATTAATTTAGGGTAGGATTTAGGGAAAATAGAATAAATAGATTAGGATGAAGGTTGAGATAATTGACCAAATGTGTGTAATTCTAGGTGTCTACATTTTTCCACTCTTTGAGATGGTGTTATGAAGTAACATCATTTCAAGGAAGATAAAAACATAGTAGTTGGAAGAAGATGGTTAGATTATGGAAGAAGCCCTAGTCATTCAAAGGAGTGACTAGGAAGAAAGATGATGGGAGTGAAGATGAGGATTAAGAGTGCTCCCTCAAGAGGATATGTGAGTTTAAGAGAACATGAGTGTGATCTCGAAAAGAATGATATGATTCAATGATAAATGAGGAATATGATGCAAGATGATGAATATAGGATATAGGAGGATGAGATGATAATGGAAGGATGATGTTGCAAACATGTCATGATACCCCCTAATTTTTTCCCTTTCTTTTACCAAAGGAACCATACAAGAAACATGCAATCTAAATGCAAACAAGATACTTTTCTGCCAATTAATGTTGATATTATTTTCAATGTTTATACATTGGTTGTTGCACACTTCTTGTAAGATGAACATTCAAACTGGTGTTCCAATTCAAGAAATAAATAGACATATGATGATCAACATAAAGTACCTTGAAATAGGTGAAAATAAGAGAATTAGAGGTTTGATATAGAGTGGGTATATTATGCATCTACTGATCACTCTTTGCACTCCAAGGTAGCTATGGAACAATAAATTTCACTATTTCACCATGCATAAACTGCCTCCCAACTATAGCATTAGGACAAGAATGCACCCAACTCAATCAAGTCACCAACAGTGGTTTGGATCAGGCAAATACAAGTCTCATTTATCCAATTTTACTATTACAAGTTGGCCGTAGTAGATCTACATGTCATATTAGCAAGGTAAACTCATGTAGTAACATCTTATTTCATGTCCAACACCCCTCAAACATCCAACTATTACAAAAGTTTTCAAAGAGAGGACTAATTTCCAATTTCATACTTGCATAGTCAAAATAAAAAAGAAGCAAAAACTATATGTCTGATATAATTTTCAGTCACTTCCAACTCAGAAAAGTCATGCACAACAGGTGTATTTCTTAAAAATGAAACCCAATATCATATTCAACTTTCCAACATTGATTTTCATAGATAAATCAATGGTCCTTCATCAAAATCCACATGTGATGGCCCAAAAGATGGTGCCCAAAAAGGAGGAATGTAATGAAATAATACCCAAAATAATACTTAGTAGTCCCACTAAGTAATAAGCAAAGTCAAGTCTTCCAATATCTTATAAAAGCACACTAGCACACTAAAAAGCAATTTGATCACTACCAAACTTGAACAACACTCCAAGAAATCTCACACCACACCACACCAAAAACTAAAATCCCACATAAAAATACTTCATAAATATTCATATTATAAACCCTAAAATGATCAAACTCTTGAAAATAAATGGTTGTAAGGCGCTTGAAGTGAACAGTGCCCTCCAAGAGCACTCGATCGAGTCTGAGTGTGGTGCAATTTAGTGCACCCTTGGAGTTATAGTATGTTGCGATGTGATGTGGGTCAATGCGTGGACCAAGCGAGGCGCAGTGGTCGTGCAAGTTGGAACAAGGAGTCTAGTGGATGCCAAGTCTAGGACTTGTCCTAAGGGCACACCCAACCAAAGGCTGTAGGTGAACCATTGCGCATCTACCCAAACCATGAAGGTGAACCAAGTCCAGTGTCCATCAGCCATGGTCAAGTTGCATTGGAAGTTAGGTGCTTGGTGTTAGTGTTGCAAAAGATGCTAAGCCGATTTGGGATAGCTAAGGTTCTAATGTCGAAGCCGAGTTACTTGGAGTAGCATGGCCATAGCAGCATGGAGCATAAAGAAGTGCTGAGTCATGTCAAGTCATGGCGAGCTAAGGTAGGTTGCAAGGGTAACACAACTCTACAAGGTGAGTTGAAATCATCAAGAAGTTAGTCAGGCTAGTGAAGAGTCTACAAAGCAAGGGAGGTACCTATGGGTTATTACTGGTGAAGAGGAAGGTCAAAATGGGGGAGTCAGCCCGAAGTATGATGTCATCCTACCGATGTATAGTATTTTGACTAATAACTTATATAGGGAGGTATGGTTGTTCGAATGCGAAGGAGCACCATAGGGATGCAACTGGGTTGCACCGAGAGTTCATAGGTGGGCACCAAATGGAAGGGTGACCCAGTACTCTTTCTTCCAGGAGCAAAAAAGAAGTAGCTCCCGCCTCGAGTCCCTAGTGACATAGGTGTTTAGCATAGTCTTAGGAGTAAGGAAGTCTCGTTCTGCCTTGGCTATGAAGTGAGGGGTTCTATGGTGAACCCAATGTCCTGAACCCTATGAATGAAACATAGGGCCAACATGAGATGGTTCCAATACATGTCATAAAAAGGAGCTAGATGTTGGAACTCGTTCTTCAGTGGTGAGGTAAAGAGAGGAACGCAAGGTTGGGTGAACTACGGATTTGAAACAGTAGTGTAAGGCTGGGATGGCTCAAAGCATTCCAATAGTGTCGAGCAAAGCCTGGAACTATAGGGGAGTTTCAGCAAGGTGTCTCATATGAGCCCGAGGGAAAAGCAATAAGGTGAGTCCGTAGCATTGAGGTACAAGTCGAGGAGTCGCACTGGGTGTGCTCCCCGCAAGAGAGCTAGGCCATGTCGTGCTAGGCACACATTGGTACCACAAAAGTAGTAGTGTTGACATACTCTTGAGGTTTGATCCAATCCTATTCATTAGGGTCACAAGGGGTTGCTCAAGGGCCATAATCATCTATATGGTGTACAATTGAAGCAAGCAAGGATGCCAAGTGAAGTTGTTGGTCACCCAGGTAAGGGGACAACAAGAAGGAACACATAATATCCAGATTGGTATTGTAGGTGCAAGGTCTTAAAAAAAGGTTGCTTGGAGAAACATGATGCTATTTGAAAGGTGGAACCAAGATGGACTTGGGAAGCAGCTGAGTAGGTGTCAAGCGAGATGAAGTGCACAATCCTTGAGGTCATTGGACCGTGTGATCAGGAAGGATCCCAGGCTCAATGGTGTAAGGGGGAAGTCAAGTCCCCAAGAGCTAGAAAGGAACTCATTGGGAGTTTGGTGTTGGATCTGTAAGCGCTCCAGGAGCCAATCCATGTGAAGAGTGAACTCAGGGTTCAAGGTGGTTGGGTTTAGTAATCGAGTTGCTTATGGGGGACACAAAGGATGAAGAACTCAGGGGAGTCACCAAGCCTGCATTGGATGCAACAGTCGTTTAAGGAAGTGAACAAAAGTGAGACATGGTTGGACCATGCAAGTGAAGAGCTCGTCGTAGCTCACAGGTGTGTAATTCCGCTATGCAGTTGCATAAGTTGAGTGCCTCATGATAAGGAGGACTTGTAAGCAAATGAGGCGTAATCTGAGAATAGGAAAGGGTTCATCCAAAGGGGAGTTGTGAGTAATGTTGTGCAGTGTCGCACGAGGAAGACCTCTCAGAGCAGAAAAGGTGCATTTGATCCATGCACTGGTCTAGCCCTGTGATAGTTGGTATCAAAGAAAAGTAAGTTGCGTGTCCAATGCTCATAGTGAGTATTCGGTGTGTCTGAGTTTGGGTATTATCGGCGTGTAAGGTTGGACCCTCCCCCGAGCCAAACAAAGTCAGATAGGTATAAGTTGAGTAAGGAACGGCTTCATCAGAGAATAAGAAAGAGTCAGGCCAGGGTACATCCCGGGGATGTCGAAGTCGTGAAGCCATCAAGATTTCAAAGAGCAGGTTTGCGAATGGAGTGACATGAGAGAAAACACCAAGTAAAGGTCTCATTCTAGTAGTGCAGTCAAGTGTGCGAGCAGATCGTGTGGGCCATCCAGGCATGGTCCTAAAGTTAGTCACTGCATAGAGGCATTGTAGTGCATGACATTTAGTAGTGGTGCAAAGGTGAGTCAAAGTGGCTTAGAGGCCTATCCGAGGTGAAGGGATTAGGATTCAGAAGGGGATCCGTGGCCGAGTTCCAGTGTAGCACAAGGTATGAATCAAATTTGGGCATCTGTGTATCTCTTTGTCGTTGTTATGGGCTTCGATCCTCTGAGATACTGGGAAGAGGGGCATGGGACCTCTTTCCAAGTGTGAGAGGGGGAAATGATGGAATCGCACCCCGAAGTTGTGCAGAACTTCTGCGGCAGATAAAAATAGGAGGTTGGTCGGTGTGTTGCTAAAGTGGAGCGAATGAATGAAATATTACATGCAGAAAGGTCTTAGTAGCTCATGTGGAGCAAAGCAGGTGAGTTGTAAGTGTGTGTTGAACCAGGTTCAATGCAGCATTGGGTAGGTCCATGAAGACATGGGATATCAAGTTGACATCAGGTCAGCACAGAAGTCGACCTAAAAAGAGGCTGCACCAGGGTTTGGAACCTTGGAAAAGTCACACTGGAGCTAGTTCAGTTGTGCATTCAAAGTCGCATCACAAGGATGTGCAAAGGGGTGAGTTGGAGTCGTGCCCTTAAGCTGTACACCAAAAATGTGGATGCTAGATAGAGGCACTATCCGTAATCAAGGTGCAAGTTAGTCAACCAAGCAAAGGGTTACAAATGTAATCCTTGTCAAGGAGGAGTTGAAAATGAAGTCAACATGACCTAGAAGCTAGGTTAAGATGTCGCAGTGAGTTGGTGGACCTGCATAAGGCAGCGTTCAGGGTGTAGGATCTTGTTGAGGATAGATCCAAGGCGAAATCAAGGGGGAACTCATATGAAATCAAGTGCATTAGTTCAGGGTGTAGGAACCATTGTCTAGGACATTGGATCTGAGGCAAAATTAGGTGGCATTCAAGGTTGGAAGATTTTGCAATCGAAGCAGGCCGAGTCACAATATGGTGAGTTAGGCTGGAAGGTTCAAAATTGAAGTAGATCAAGTCACAAAAAGTGGTTTGCAAAAGATAAAAGGCTTCGGAGCTGAGAAAAATCACTAAGGCAGAGCTAGTTGAACTTCTAGAGTATGGTAATGGGCTAAGATGGTTACACCGAGTGTACCACGGGAAAAATTATCACAGGCAGATGAAGCAAGGCTGATGCAGGGATGTTCTCAGTGCAAATGAAGTAGTGCAAACAAGGGTGTTAAGCAAGCACCAAGGCAGACTCTGAGAGTTTGGAGAAGTACACCAAGTATGGTGGAAAAAAGTATGATAGAAGTATTGAAGGATCACTCGAAACAAGACGTGTATCGACAGACATATGTTTTTTCATCTTGGGTTGCAGGTGGTTGGTGAGAGACTCCAAGTAGTCGAGTGGGTGCTGGGAACGCCACGTTTCCATGCTCATAAGGGTATACTAATTGAAGGAGGCTACAATACTAGGGCATCATGGGCAGACAAGATGGCATGACAGATAGAAGCTGCGAAGCCGAAAGTCGAAGGTGTGAATCCAAGAAAGTGTTAGAAGAGGGTATTTTGGTCGTTGGAGGCTAGGTACTGAATTTGCACAACCGGGTTGATGCAGCATATCGCCCAATAATTATTGGAAGTTTTTAGTAAAATTTTATCCCACAGTGATACAATGTTCAGTGAAGGAATGACTCAGAAAGTTAGTTAAGGTCGGGCCTTGCAAGGCGGTTGTAGTGTCTGGGACATGCAATGAAGTTTCACTTCTATGACAATGAAGGTCAGTAGTTCAGAATTTTAAGATCTCTTTGGATAGGTGTAAGTCTTCTGAGAAGAAATTAAGCACGGGTCATGTCATTTGGCATCGAGGTCGTCACTTGTTTTTAAGTGGGGGAGAATGTAAGGGGCTTGAAGTGAACAGTGTGCTCGAGGAGCACTCGACCGAGTCGGAGTGCGGTGCAACCTAGTCCACCCGTGGAGTTATAGTATGTTGTGGTGTGATGTGGGTCAATGCTTGTACCAGGCAAGGTGCAGTGGTTGTGCGAGTTGGAACAAGGAGTCTAGTGGACACCAAGTCTAGGACTCATCCTAAGGGCACACCTAGCCAAAGGCCATAGGAAAACCATTGTGCATCTACCCAAACCATGAAGGTGAACCAAGTCTAGTGTCCATCAGCCATGGTTGAGTTGCATTGGAAGTTAGGCACTTGGTGTTAGTGTTGCAAAAGATGCTAAGGCGAGTTGGGATAACTAAGGTTCTAATGTCGAAGCCAAGTTACTTGGAGTAGCATGGGCATAGCAGCATGGAGCATAAAGAAGTGCCAAGTCATGTCAAGTCATGGCAAGCTAAGGTAGGTTGCAAGGGTAAGGAAACTCTACAAGGCTAGTTGGACTCATCAAGAAGTTAGTCAGGCTAATGAATAGTCTGCAAAGCAAAGGAGGTCTCTATGGGTTATTACTGGTGAAGAGGAAGGTTAGAAATGGGGGAGTTGGCTTGAAGTATGATGTCATCCTACCGATGTCTACTATTTGGACTAATAACTTATATAGGGAGGTATGGTCATTCAAATGTGAAGGAGTGCCATAGGGATGCAACTGGGTTGCACCGAGAGTTCATAGGTGGGCACCAAATGGAAAGGGTGACCCAATACTCTTCCTTCCAGGTGCAAAAGAGAAGTAGCTCCCACCTCGAGTCCCTAGTGACTCAAGTGTTCAACATAGTCTTAGGAGCGAGGAAGTCTCGTTCCGCCTTGGTTATGAAGTGAGGGATTTTGTGGTGAACCCAATGTCTAGAACCCTATGAATGAAGGACAGGGCCAACATGAGATGGCTCCAAGACATGTCATCAAAGGGAGCTGGATGTTGGAACTCATCCCTCAGTGGCAAGGTAAAGAGAGAAATGAAAGGTTGGGCGAACTACGGATTTGAAGCGACAGTGTAAGCCTGGGATGGCTCAAAGCATTCCAGCAGTGTCGAGCAAAGCTTGGAACTATAGGTGAGTTTTAGCAAGGTGTCTCATATGAGCCTAAGGGAAAAGTAATAAGGCGAGTCTGCAGCATTGAGGTGTAAATTGAGGAGTCGCACCAAGTGTTCTCCCCACAAGAGAGCTGGGCCATGTCGTGCTGGGCACACATTGGCACCACAAAAGTAGCAGTGTCGACATACTCTTGAGGTTTTATCTGATCCTCCTCAGTAGGGTCACAAGGGGTTGCTCAAGGGCCAGAATCATCTATATGGTGTACAACCGAAGCAAGGAAGGATGCCAAGTGAAGTTGTTGGTCACTCATGTATGGGGACAACAAGAAGGAACAAAAAATATCCGGATTGGTATCGTAGGTGCAAGGTCTTAACAAAGGTTGCTTGGAGCAACATGATGCTATTTGAAAGGTGGAACCAAGATGGACTTGGGAAGCAGCTGAGTAGGTGTCAAGCAAGATGAAGTGCAAAATCCTTGAGGTCATTGGATCGTGTGATTAGGAAGGATCCCAGGTTCAATGGTGTAAGGGGGAAGTCAAGTCCCCAAGAGCTAGAAAGGAACTTATCGGGAGTTTGGTGTTGGATCTATAAGCACTCTGGGAGCCAGTCCATGTGAAGAGTGAACTTAGGGTTCAAGGTGGTTGGGTTTAGTAATCAAGTTGTCTTATGTGGGACACAAAGGATGAAGAACTCGGTGGAGTCACCAAGCCTGCATTGGATGCAGTTGTCATTCAAGGAAGTGAACAAAAGTGAGACATGGTTGGAACATGCAAGAGAAGAGCTCGTCGTAGCTCGTAGGTGTGTAATTCTCCTATGCACTTGTAGAAGTCGAGTGCCCTAGTATAAGGAGGACTTGCAAGCAGATGAGGCATAATTTAAGAATAGGAAAGGGCTCGTCCGAAGGGGAGTCGTGAGTAATGTTGAGCAATGTCACGCGAGGAAGACCTCTCAGAGCAAAAAAGGTGCATTCGATCTATGCACTGGTCTAGCGCCATGAAAATGGTGATCCTTGATGTAAAATCACTCTTACTAGCTCGGGTGGATCTCTCACCATAAAAAATAGGGTTGGAAATGAGGGTTTTTATCCTGAATCAGGTGCAATGAAAATCTAGAAACAATTTGACATAATCTCCTGAAGTTGTCAAAACCTTCATACCCAAATTAGAGCTCAAAATCATATTTATAAAGTGAAGGTAGAATTATGGAAACTTGCATTTGAATTTGAACATATTTTTCCTCTCATTTCACTTTATGAAATGACATATTTTTCCTCTTATTTCATTTTATGAAATGACATCAAATTACCCCAAGATCGATCAGAAGGTGTATAAGCTCTGCTAGGGTTTTCTTGTGTCTGCAATCATTCTTGGCCCCTCTTGTGTAATACTGTGCTCTTTGCACATGATTTTCCTCTTTTCCTGTGTGTACAAGTGCATTTACTATGGTTTTTTTTGTTTAAATATGCCTTCAGTTGGCTCTAACCCAATATTTCTTGTTGGTGTTGGTGGTTCGACGACTTTGCTCAATGGCTCCTCCTCTGAACAAATGACCCCAAAACTTTGTTTTGAAAGTGTTCAGCGAGGTAAGTCTTTTGACTCCCCTGCTGATGTGGTTTACCATTGCTTGAGTTTGATTCTTCTTTTAAATGGCTTGAGAAACATACCCTTTTGGGGTAGTTTGTGGGGATGAATCCACCTAAAAGTATGCTTAAAGAATGGGTCCATAAGGCCAGGGTCCCTCATGGGGTCCACCTTGATATGGTCCAAAATTTAACCAAGGGTTTTTTTATTTTCTGTTTTGTGGAGTTCAACCATGTTCAAGCAATCCTGAATCATGGTCCCTAGTATGTGAGGTCTTCCATGTTAGTTTTCAAATCATGGACCCCAAACTTCATTGTCTCGGATGACACCAAGTTGTGGGTCTTGGTATAGATTGATTTTCCAGGGCTACCCCTATTGTGTGTGCCTTTTTTGAGTCATATTGTGTCCTCTCTAGGGAAGGTCATTTGTATTGAGCTAGATAGGTTTTTCTAGGCTTGACCCCATAAATGGGTCTGTATGGAGGTTGACCTCTCACATGATTTGAAAGACTCCATTGGCATTCAAATTGGATATTTTTGGAATACTTAGATGGTTACTTATTTTAATCTTCCAAACACATGTTATAAATGTCAATCCATAGACCACAAGATCAAGGTCTACCCTTTAGGAGTGTCTCATACTCCTTCTCCATCGTGGGAATATGAAAAGCCTTGTTAGGCAGATAATTCTGCTACTAAAGTTGATGAGAAATGGACCACGATTATGAACCGTAAACACAAGTCTAGTGGCTTTAGGATAGTTTCCAAAGTCTTTGAGCTTGGTAAAGATGTTTCAAACCCTTCAGAAAAGGGAAAAGAAGCTATGGTCAAAGCTTAAAATATTTCGACATGACCCAGGCCAAAGGCTACACCTCAGCCTACTACTATTATGATGGTACAACCAAAATTTGTGACAGGAGCCCAATGGTGGTCTTGTAGTCCTTCTCTGCCATTAAAAGAAGGAGAATATATTCAGGAGAAAAAGAGAATTTCTTCTCTGAATATTCAAATTGGGTCAGTTCCACCAAAATTTTTGTAATCGCTTCTCTAATCTGGATGAGGAGGAGCCAAACTTTGATGATATGGAGGAGTTCCACTTATGAATTTAATCTCATGGAATGTTTGAGGTTTGACATACCTCTCCAAGAATTATTATATTAGGGATAATTTACAGAAGTATACTAGCATTGAAGTGCTTTGTCTCCAAGAAGTTAAATTTTTTTGTTTTTTTCTTGCTTTGGCTTGTCGTTCTATTTGGCCAGCCAATCATATGTATTGTACTACTCATGATGTTGGACATGGAATATTTGTCACCCTTTTGGCCCTATGGTGGCATGCTTGTGTGGTTGACCATGGGTCTAACCCCACACATCAACTCGTCTGGATCTTTCTCAATATTGATAATCAGTCTTTTGGGATTATTAATGTTTATGTCTCTAATGATATTGTAGAAAACCCTTGGATTTGGTATTGGATTGTTGACTCATTGCCAGTTGCTACTTGGATGTTGTGTGGGGGCTTCAATATGATTGAGATTGTGTATGATAAAGATGGTACTTTGTCATTCATATGGGAAATTGGTGAAAGAGAGACGTGGTTTTACATGCGTAATAAATTGGGGCTCTTTGATCCCAATATGGGCCATCACCATTCTCACTCCCTCTAACACACTTGGTGTAATTACAGAGCTGGCTCTGACAAGATATTTAAGTGCCTTGATCATGCCATTATGTCGACTTAATCTTTCTTCTCTTTTGATATCTCTTCACTCTTGGTTAAGCTATTATTGGATGTGACTTTGTCAGATCATTTCCCTATTTATTTTCACATTGAATGGAAGACAAGACAACCTCAAGCCTACAAAAAATAGTTATTTTTGAAAACGTCTACTTTTCCATAATACCACGTTGGCCTACATTCAAAGAGTCTAGAATTTGGAGTGCAGGCCAGCTCATGATACAATATGAATTAATTGGTGGAATAATGCTACCAATCTTACGGAATTTTTTTTTGCTCATTTATGGGCGCTAGCCAGCCATTTTTCACTAATGATCTTATGAGGAAACCACAACTGACCTTCACTTAGCTACCGAGGCTCTAGCGACTATCCATTTTTCCCCATCATTGCAAGTCACAGTGGAAAAATTAAGACACAAAAAGAAAGTTGCACATAATTATGTTACCATAGGTGCATAAATCAAAGCTAGATTACACTGGTTAAAGATTGACTACCGTGCTTCCAAGGATTTGTTTTGGGCTTGTGTGCCATACGCTCTTCTTTTGGCATCAAAAAAATTAAAGAGGGATGCTAGGTACTCTCTGAGCCACCTGACATTTTCTAGGGATTTTTTTGACATCATGAGCAAGTTTTCACTGCTCATAATTACACACTAGAGCGACAACAAGCCCTTGAAGATTGTCTTGTTGTCGTACCACATAGGCTATCTTCAACTTTAGAGAACTTTTTGTGAGAAATTGCTCATAGTTGAATACTTGAATGAAGCCGTTCAGTCCATGGCTGATGAAAAGGCCCTTGAGATTGATGGTTTCCCTTGTGAGTTTTACAAGGCCCTTTGGGACTATGTTGGTCATGATTTACAAAAGGTCTATCTTGAGGCTTTTCGTTCCAAATCCTTGGGTAATATAATTAACAAAGGAAATATTAAATTCATACCTAAGCTTGGAGATCCCTAGGATATTTGTAACTAGAGGCCTATCATGCTCCTTAATGTCTCTTATACAATCATCACCAAAGCGTTGGCTTTGAAAGTCTGCCATCTTCTGCCTCAGATTGTGTGCCTAGATCAAACTAGTTTTATCAAGTTGAGATTTATTCAAGACAATACCATTTCTATGTGGGAAGGTATGGAGTGAGCCAAACGTTCAAACCAGAAAGCTATTTTTCTCAAGATAGACTTTGCTAAAGCATATGACCACATTGAGTGGTCCTTTATTCTAGCCATGTTGAAAGCCTTAGGGTTTGGGCCTAACTTCATTCAGGCTATCCAAATGATTTTTTCAGATGCCTTTGCTTATATCTCAATTAATGGCCACCAATCTCTTGCCTTTGATATTTTTCGCTCCATTCGACAAGGATGCCCACTTTCTCCTTCCCTTTATGTGCTTGCTGTTGAAGGATTTGGATATTTTTTGGCCAATGTGGTCTCTCAATGATGTGTCAAAGGTATCACTCTTCCTAACTCACAAAATCAACTTGTGAATGGCCATTTTGTTGGTGACTCCTTCCTCACCCTTTTGGAGGAAGAAGACAATATTAAGGCAGCCCTGGATTGTCTCAACACTTTTTGTCTTGCATCTAGATCTTCTATCTAGTGGCATAAAAAATTATGTTAGAGGAAGTCTATTATGCCCACTCCTCACTGGCTTCAACAATACAGTTGGAAATGGATTGAGCTAGGGGAAATATTTAGGTTTCTAGGCATTCCCTTTTCCTTGCAAGCTTCTCTAGCTGAGTTGTGGCAAGTTGTTCTCTCCAGGATTGAGAAAAAGTTGGCCTATTTGATTAACAAGCCTCTCTCACTCATAGGAAAATTCCAAGTGTGCTCAAAGATTCTAGCGGTTACTCATGTTTATTACTCCTCTTGTTGGGCTCCTTTGAAATTTTCAAATACTAGGCTTGAAATATTGCTTTGAGACTTTCTTTGGGCCTCTATGGAGTCCCATAGAGGGTTTCACCATGTTTCCTGAGAGTTATGCTACCTTCCCTAAGACTCTAGAGGGCTTGATCTTCTCTCCACTCAACGACAAGGGATTTCCTTGTGTGTGAAATGGATAATCCGAGCCCTTACTAGAGATGAAGCCTGGAAAATTCTCCTCAGGAACTATATTCAGTCTGGATTTCCTATTCATAAACCTACCTAGAAGGGGATTGGATTTCTAACCCTTCTAGTCATGAAGGTTCTAGTCTAAATCATGGGTACTTTCATGGCTAAGAGAATTTGAAAAGCCTAAGAGGCAGTTAAGCCTTGGCTACACTGGATTGGATCTGGTTTCTGTGATGGGATTTTTCTCAATCAACAAAATTTTTGGTGGTTGCCTCTCTTTGCTAGTAGTGGTCAGCCTCTGGCCAAGTTGCCTTGGCTTAAGGTGCTAAGCTTCCACAAGAAAGACTTTCAAACCTTGAAACATGTGTTTCATAGACCCACAATGCACATTTTGTCGTGGGAGGATTTTCATGTGCTTTACAGACTTCAAAACCAAGACCATGATACTTATGATGGTTTGGTGAATGCTATTCCTACATATTTTCTTCATAAAGTGGGAATTCATGGGTCCAAGCCCTGGTGGAAGGACTAGAAGTGGTACCCAGACACCCCTTTCAGGAATTACAAGCCTCAACTTGGTTATATGTGGCTATCACCACATTTTGCAATGATTAACAATCTTAACCAAAGATGGCTTCTCCAATACTCTGCTCATGTCTAGCAAAAAATATTTTGTGCCATTTGGTATGCAAGTGTTGAGCCGAAACTCGCCCACTTTTCTTGGTGTATTATTTTCCAAGGCTTTCCTAGGGGGTTTCGACTTATTCACTTGGGGGTCCAGGACCCTCGATGCCCTTTTATTGGGAAAGATGAGTCTTTTAAGCATATCTTCTGGTTTTGTACTATAGATCAACAAATTTGGACTTGGATTCATGACCTCTTTCAGACTGGAGCCCTTCTCTTGGAATATGGCTTTACTGGGAGACTTGCCTAGACTTCCTACTAAGTATACCCAACTTTGGCACACTTTCAGAATGGAAATCCTCTTCAGTATCTAGAAAGATAGAAATGCC